>DWAP01002699.1:0-13044 GCA_018230625.1 Heliconius eleuchia | reverse complement strand
CACCACCAGTACCAGGATGATCCTATTCTAGGCCGGGATCACACGGCACAAAAATTATTTTTATTTATTTGTTATGATAACAATACACAACGCTGCGTTGACGTGATTACCACCATCAGTTGTAAAGTGGGCGGAAAATGTGGAACGAAGTGTCCTAACATTATGTTACCTTTGCCTATTTTGCTGAATGTGAATTACAGCGTACAGCTGCTTGGCCTTTATTTTAGCTTCACTATGTATCCTCCATACTCCTAGTACGGTAGGCAGAAGGGACCCGACAATATAATATTACGATATTCCGTTCCAATTAAGGCACTTCCGTTCGATCCGTTCCCCACTAGTTGCGGAACTCAACTCTATTTTTAACTACAAATTTCATAGACACGTGCTTATTTGAATAACATTTCAAAGCTTAGTCTAAATCTGTTCTTGACATGGTTTTAATACATTTAAATAAAATACATAATGTATTCTTTTAAGAAACAACATGACTGACTGCCCCTAGTACTAATGAATTTGTTATTTACAGCGAGATTACGTTTGATATCCTTCATAAAGATAAAGTGATATTTTTCGTATTTTATCATCTGAGGCACAATAAAATATTTTATTAATGTGTTACTGTACTTGAAATAGTTTTTATTACTTGTGTTCGCTTTTCCCATATATTTTGAAGATCTGATGTTTTTAAATTAAAAGGCCAGCCGTGGCGCAGGGGCACAAGCGTGTGATTGTAAACGTGACGGGTTGTAGGGTCGATTCCCTTTCGAGAAAATGAAATATTTACCATTTTCCTTTCGTCTCTTTGGTACCAAGGCAAAGCGCTGAGGTCAGTTCTCAGGTCAGGTCACTCAATACGTAATTTCTCCAGAATTCGGCGGAAAGTGGAGAACAAAGTGTTTTAACGCTAGGTTCCCGCCAAGTATTTGCGGGATACAGCGTGAAACTGTATGATTACGTTTTTCTAAATCGGTTGCGTGCTTAGAAAGACAGTATTTCACAACACAACAGGGTTTAATTTGATCCAAAGCTAAGCCTAGATTACACGTGATAAAATTAACTGTCTGCACTATTACGTACGGACTGTTTGGTTTGAAACTTAGTTTTAGTATTGCTTCGTGATGAATGTGTTACCTACTACAAGGAAAACCATTATTTTTATTCTATTTGGCGCTTATGCAAAACTGAAAGGTTACTACTTATCATATAAGTACCTAATTTATATTAAAAATGAAGTATTTTTATTTTCAAATTACAACTAATTTAGGTAATAGGCCTTATCTTAATATATTAAACAAGTTTCACTATACAAATATTTATTGTAACATATCATTTAATAATTATTTTATCTGTTTTAGAAAACAAAAATCTTGCAATAAATCACTTCTATCTGTACATTGCACAACCAAAAAAAAGAAGATTGTACGAGTCATTTCTTTACTCCACATAAGATTTGAATTATAAAAATAAAACAAAATAAAAATCTATTGTTATCAAGCGACATAGGCTCATAGTTGGTTAGTACAATGGAATTACTTAAGGACTATGTTAGTAAAATATAAATAAAAATATTATCTCAAAGGACTGAACCAAGAATTAGTCTTTGAACTTTTCAAATTTAAACTATTACAATACAACGTCATAATAGTAAATTAAACCAAGTCCTACAAAAATGTTTATTCAGTTTGTCTGTAGAATCTATCGAGTCTCTTATCAAAGTACTTCTTAGCTATTTTATCATTTATTCCGACACTCATAAAAAACAACATATACTTTTATTACATAAGAAAAATAAATTTTACATTTTTAATAATAAAGTGTTATGAAAAATACATTTAAAAATATAAACAAAACACTTTTCCGTGGGTGGGACAAGTATCCAAGCCATTAGGCATCCACAGAGAGAGAAACCTCACAATAAGCGCCGTGTCAAGTAAAACTGCCTTCTGCATCCGGTGCTTGATCCAAGAGCTAAGCTAAAAATCACTGAACATATTTTTCATAACAATATTTTGGCACCGACTCTAAATGGATGTAAGTATGGTGGCCGCGATACGAAATAACTTCTCATTGTTACAGTATAAGTCAACAGGTAAGACGAAACAGGAAAAATCTCACTGCTGCTTGGATAGATTATAAGAAGACATATGATTGAGTGCCACATACTTGGCTTTTCTTAAGGTCTTGGAGTTATATAAGATTGATATGACTTTGAGATCATTTCTGAAGGCTTGTATGGGACAATGGATCACTGTTCTTCGTCATCTAGGGAAGTTTGATATTCCTGCAGTGTTTGTACCGATAAGGATAAAGAGGGGTATATTTCAGGGTGACAGACTGAGTCCTTTAGGGCTTTGTCTAGCTCTAAATCTATTTAGCACTTTGTTAGAGCATTCACGTTTAGGCGTTCGATTTAGCCGGGGGTAAAATCACACACTCATTATCGTTAACTTAGTTAATTTAACTTTAAATAGTTGATAACAAATATCGGAAAAAAATCAGCTTCACGCTATATATCGCACACTGCAGGATAAGCAGAGGGGTTCGCTCTGCCTATCCTGTAGTGTACACAAGTTGTAATAAGAAACTACGTTCCCCATTGCGTGTTGAGTGTCGGAACTCAACGTCGCGCTTTGCTTCGACACCGCAGTGAAAAAATGAAAATAATACGTAACAAGTAAAGTATTGGGGACTTATAATAGTCTATACATGCGTTTATACTTCAATAACAACATAACAATTAATAATACAAATGCTATACCTACATTTGAAAAAAATGCTTAGTTCAACGCTATAGTATGAACGAATAGTATGTAAACGCTACAATAGGTACTTATGTAAAATTTAATAAATTCTAGCTCGGTACAATTCCAAAGCTTGTAATATCTTAATTGCTTGCGCTTCCATAATCAGTCACATATCCGAAGGAGCTGCATATAACCGATAATGAAGTAGAATTTCACTTTATTATTCATCAAAAAATATTTTTGTAAATAAAACTAAATGCCGTTGTAAAGATATCGAAGCGATTCCAATCAGACTTAGGACATAAAAATAATTTATTTATAACAGGATTAAATATCAATTCAGTGACGCAAGTGTTTTCTATCAAAACAATGCCACAACCGCATTGCTTATTATAAAATATGTTTTGTCTTCTCGCATCTATATTGGCTTATTCTACAAATTAGAACAGAGATGCGAAAATATTTTATTTACAAATATTAAATATACCGATTTTCAGCGGAACGGAAGTGTGTTAATGGGGAACGGAGTGTCCTAACACTAGGTTCCCAAATTCATCTGTCTACCCTGCTGTGTGCACGATACAGGGTGAAGCACAGCGTCTGACTATAAACCTGATGTTTGTTTGTTCGATTCCTACTCCGGTGAATTATGTTTATCGTATTTGTCTAGTTGCCATATAACTAGATTAATAAATACCATAATAAGAGAAGATACAGCGTGATGCTTAAAATATATATTTATATCTAAGTTAATAAGTAATTTGCGTCCAAACTGTATTCAATTAATTATTAAAATAACATAATTATTAATTATTAAAATAATTTTATTCAATTAACAATAAACATAAACATATTCATTATTTAGTTTATTATACCACAATTATGAATGCTCTAAATAATACCTCTTAAGCTTATTATTATAGATAATTCAAAAGTCAAACCTTTATAGTTTTTTTTTATGAATGTTCAGGACGTAAGCATTAAAAATAATTAACATTTGTATGACGCAGCAAATAAATCTATGTGTATGTTATTTAAAAAAATCGTAAACAAGTTTTTCTACATCTATTCAACACAAATTGGTTAAATTCAGATTTTTGAATTTTAGAGAAACTATATCAAACATATTTCTTTTAATAAGACAGTTTGCATTTTCCATCCATTAGATACAAATTAGGTACAGACACTTTTTAGTCACTATGCCTCAATGTAGAGTTACTCTTTCTGAGTTCTCTGATATTTTTCCACCGCCTGGTGCCTATTTTTTTTTCACATTCACGATGTATCCCGCATATAGCAGAGTAGGTAGATCTAGTTTTAACACCTGGTTTCCCACTTTCCACCGATTTTTCGAGACATTGCTTGTTGAGTGGCGGAACTCAACACCGCACTTTTGGTACCAGATTTTTGGTTGGTACCAGACCGAAGAAATATAAACATATAACAATTCATTCCTCCAAGTGGTAATCGAGCTTACAATCGTACCGTTAGAGTCACACGCTTGAGCCCCTGCAGCACGACGGCTCATTGCTCATGGTCATTTTTTTACACCACGTGATATACAAAAATCGACTATTTCTTGGATTTATTTAACTTGGAATTATTATAACTAAACAATTCGATTTATTGAAAAAATTGGTAGCGTTGTTTCAATTTCATAAATGTTAGTGCTTGAGAGAGAGCATTTAATAAAAGTCTTCCTTTTATTTTATTTTATAAAATGATAGCAGCACTAGCCCAATATTTACATTGTATATTTACGGTCGTTAAGTTCATTTTACAAGAAACGTTCAGAACAGAACAAAAGTTGACATATTAGAAAAAGAAAATCAATATGACGTCAACGCCACAACAGAAAGGCACTTAAGGAAATGGAAAAATTGTAGTTCGAAGTAAACCACTCTAATATGTTTTGTTTATAGTTTCACTTAATGTATTTAATACAAGTTACACGTGCTTACTTTTAATTAAATTTCATTTTATGTATATAAATAAGTGTCTATAGGTAGGTACATACTTACATAGGTTTATAACTTATTAAATATTATTTTGTATTGGTAAATGAATAAAAGAAAGGATACTTACTTAATGAAAACTTGCGGCCCGCCCTCGTCTTCGCTCGCTTGAATTACATGATTATTCATTTAATAAACAGAATTGACTGATTAGATACTATAATGACTCCTAGAATGTTTATTTTTCTACATTATCGTAATTTCTATAAGGATTTTTGATTGTTTTGATTCGTAATTTCTATAAGGATATTTGATATTTATAATAAATATACATTGAGCATCGATACGTTAAGGTAATTATTTATTATACTATTAGCAAACTCGTGGAAAAGAGGTAGATATAGGTGAAAAAGACTATAAAAGTAATAGAATTGTCTCAATCGGGGGATGCACGAGCGTCCCTCAAATATTGTACTTATTCTTCAGGGGCGAGACTTCAATAATATACTTATCATTATAAAATAGACACCAACTGTTACCTCCTTCACCGCGTGTAGGTACTCTTATGTTATTATGTTATTTTAGATTGGTAGCTTATGTTATTTTTAATTATTAGGTCAAAATAATAACCTCATTTCATTCAACACTGATCGCGCGGAACTACTATTCCTAAGCCAATATATTCATATCTCTTAAAGTTTAGCTGGGCTGTTAGGGTTCGATATCAGCTACTCCAGATCTTTGTTTTTATTATGTGGACAGAAAATACTTGTTGTGTTGATCAACTTTTACTAAAACGCTATATTTATATCACTTATAGTTAAGACAGGCTGTTAAGGTTCCACATCAGGTGTTCAGATTCTTAAAATAAACTGTAGCCTATATGTTGCCTAGACTAGAATAGCTCTACAACAACAAAGAATTTAATTTAATTT
Organism: Heliconius eleuchia; assembly: GCA_018230625.1. Classification (NCBI taxonomy): domain Eukaryota; kingdom Metazoa; phylum Arthropoda; class Insecta; order Lepidoptera; family Nymphalidae; genus Heliconius; species Heliconius eleuchia. Next base: position 7,407 of record DWAP01002699.1, on the reverse strand, counting down.
ACAAATTTTAGCCAATGTAGGTAAATATTTAAACTCCTAATATTTTTAAAATTTAAATGTACCTAACATTTAAATGAACATATAAATAGTTATTATATTAAAAAGGTAAATAACATTGAAATTTTGGTACTAAGTGTGAGTTTACATATATCCTAATTGTTTTCTTTTTATTTAAACAAATTCTTTTTATCTTTTTATAGTATACATATATTTACAATTATTAAACTACGAAAATTATAACATTATAAATTATTATTTTAGTTCTACATACTGAATGCATGCTACATATCACTTAGGTACAAAATGCCTTAGAATTTGATATACAAAATAAAAGAAGTTATACCCTCCTCTTATTTCAGTATCAATAACATATTGAAGCCTGTTTGATTCTAACAGAGTAAATATTGATATTTGTATACAGCTAGGTCACAGACGCTCGTAATTTTGTTAGCATCACTATTATCACAGAATCGGTTGATTAAGCAAACAATGTTTACAATATTCGCTATAGGGTGTTATTATAAATCAATAACGTTGTTTTTCGTTTTCGTCCTTAGCGGGGTAGCCAGAGAGATTGGAGCTACGGCCCGCATGGGTACCTCTTTCACCTCGTCCACTGTCATCAAACTCTTCATATATGCTTTTCGGGGGTCCTCATGCTTTTTACACGATCTTCCTTTAGTATCATCGATACTGTGCTACTTCCTCTACCTCTCTTACCTATCTAACCTTATTTTTTTTATAATTTGCCGCTGTATCATATAATTAAGTAGGCAGAGAAAACCCAATGTTAAGACGCTTCAAAAAGTGTTAAGTGGTGTGGTCTTTATGGCATGCTTGAAAGGGAATCTACCATATAATGAAAACGATTACAATTGCATATCACTACGGCATGCGTCAATAGAACTCTCCCGCACCCAGAATACGTGCTGTAACGGCCATTGAAAATGAGCCCTTGCAGTCAGACAATTTGTTGCTGCACAACGACGGCCTTTAACTATAACAACTTTCTTATTACTTTAAGTAGACGTTCTTTCTTTTCAAATGTTACTTAAAGTTAATTCTAATTAAAAGTTTCTTTTTACTTAATTTTGCGGGGGGAACAGAGAGTTTTAACAAGATGTTCCCTCAGGCTTCCCTGCTATACGTGGGATACAACGTGGCAATGGCTTTCAAAATAAAATTTAAACCAACTACACAATGTGCATTACTACAATTTTAAAAATAGATAATCTTAACTTGCTTTATCCTTTTATTATTTTAAAGCAAATTTCATGTCATGATGTAGGTTTACCAGCTCACGATTCCTCTACTCTACAATCAAAGTTTATATGGTTTCCATGGAAATATAATATGCAAGTCTAACTATATAAATATATACTAACATTATATAGCGCAAAATTTGTATAGTTGAACGCGCTAATCTCAGGAGGTATCTACTGCGACGTCTTCGCTCGTCGTTATGTAATTTTTTTACATTCACGCTCTGCAAAGCAGTATTCTTCTATGCAGACGGGACAGATATGAGAACCTAGAGTTAAGACACTCCTTAATCCTGGAGACACTGCATGTTGAGTCGTGGGACTCAACTCCGCATGTGTGAACTTATAATAAAAATAAAGGAAAAACTGAAAATGAATAGGTATTCCATAGAAAAAAATCATTATAAGCTTATAATTGTATTTCATTTCATACACAATGAATGAGTTCACCCACAAATTTTAGATTTTCTTCTTTTATAAGTTGACCTTCCCGTTGAACGACAATTTTGAAATTGGTACGTATTCCTATTGGGCGTGTCCGACTCGCACTTGTTTTAAACAATATGATTATATATTTAACATTTATCTCGTCCACAATCCATTGCTGTCTATCCACATTTGGAGTGCGTCTGTTTTCAACTCACAAATTTATTAATAGCTCCACTCTTAAAGCTCTTTCTTAAAATACACTCAAGCTTTATCGGTACAAGATAAACCATACAAAGGAAATTGAGGTTTTAATATTATATCATAACAAAATTGACAACTTTTATTATACAGTTCCGATTAAAAAGATTTTTTATGACAAGCATACAAGCACTTTTCTATTTCCAAGACCCTTTTATAATTTTAGATAAATTTTTCCAAAGGAGAGGACGAAGAAGAGGGAGAAATTTATCTTAAATTGTAAAGTAAATCTGTTACTCTTTTCTAAAGCCGAATAAAGCTCTAAAGAAAATCTTTTTTTAAATTTTTTTTCACATTTTTGTTTACTTCATCATTTTAAAGAATTATTAATTTAAAAACATTAAGACTTCTGTCTGTACGACATCCATTGTGTACTGCTATATACATTTTACGCTACATACCGCATATAACAGGGTACGCAGAGGAACCTAGTATTAAGATACTCCGTTTCCGTTAAAACACTTCCATTCCCCACTTTCTGCTGAATTTTGGAGGCATTGCTTGTTGAGTGGTGGACCTCAACGCCGCGCAAAGAAATGAAAATTTTAAATACATGTATTTCATTTTCCTCGAGTGGAAACCTAACCCATGATCTGTCGCATTTATAGTTGCACGCTTTTGCCCCTGCGCCACGACTGTCCTCACAACACAACAACACTACTGTATAATATACGTATATCTATTATAATAACGCTACGCTCGAAATAAAGTAAATCTAATTCTTCTGCTTGTGTAAAATACATTTCATTTACATTTACAATCGGGAAAATGAATGAAATAATATTCTAAGTTAAATGTCTATAATATATAATTATCAAATAATAAAAAAAATATTGTTTTTTTTTATCAAAACATACGTCACATACATTTTTCTTATTATAAAAATAATTAATTTCTTATGAAACATACTTTTAAAATGCTAATCAATAAAAAAACATCAACTTCACGCTGTATCCCGTATACAGCAGGTTAGGCACACGGAGTCTATTAAGACACTTCGTTTCCCACTTTCCGTCGAATTCTGGAGGCATTGAGTGTTGAGTGGCGGAACTCAACGCCGCGCTTTGCCTCGACTCCAGAGCGAAAAATTTAAAATATAAATTTAAATAAATATTTCATTTCCGCAAGTGGAGACCGAACTCACAACCAGTCGATTTAACAGTCACACTTTATGCCTCTGCGCCACGACTTGCCTCTAAAATGATAATAATTTAATAAATTTCCTACAAAGAACGTCTCAGCCCGGTTGTTGTAGAGCAGCGTCTGATAGTAAACACGATGAATGTGGATTAAATCTCCTTTCATAGAAATGATTATGCTTAAATTGTTTCCATTATCCTGCTAACAAAACATAGCGGCATGTTTCGCCAGAACACTGACACATCGCAGAATGTGGAAAGAAGAAGTGTAACGTGTACTTATCCGATGCGTAAGTACGTACGTACTAAATGCTCTGGATAAAATGTGATGAATAAATAAAAAATAAAAAAATGTCTTCTCAGTGGTACAACTAACTGGTATTTCTGATAACTGATAAATCTGCTTTCTACTTTGTAGATCACATACAAAAGACATTGTGCGTGGTTCTGTAAATAACAATATAGCAGCATAAACATTCCATAAGGGATTTAAACCCATTATTACGTGCGGGCACGAATCAAATGCGTCATAGTGGCGTCATGAGCTTGAATCTTAAAAACAATATATTTTTGTTACAAATAAATGAAACTTTTGTTACAAATATTTATGAATATAATCTGAATTTTCATTATTTTTCCATATTTTCAGTTTCAGGAACATAACATTTTTCTATCTTCTTCGCTGGATTCACCTATTTGCAATATTTAAAAAATATATCTATTTACATATGTCGTCGATATTTCAACTACATATTTACATGACAGTTAATTATTAATTTGTTATTATCTATTCTAGTTATATGCGTACTTCTTTAATATCCACAATTTAACTTAAAAAATAAGCATAATATTATACAATATTAACAATAAAACAAAATAGAGGTATAATTTTCCATTTAGGTGCTTTACAATTAAACAAAAACAAAAAAAAAGATATAACAGATTATCAAAATATACAGGTTAAATTTGTATTCGCTATTAATTATTCATTAAAAAATCTTAAATATATTTTTAAATTATTTTACAATAAGCAAAATATAATAATATATAGTAATTAAAGTAAATATATAGTAATTAAATATATTTTAGTATATATAATATACTACGTCAATTTTTCAAGATCAAGATTTACTTCAGCATGAAAAAAAAACGTAAACGTTATCGAAGCAGTTTGGCGCGTAACTTTGTTGTGAGTGCACGTGTTTTCCGTTTTATCAAACACGATTAACTAGTTCTGCCGATATTTGTATATAATAATTAGAAATATAAAAACTATAATTATTTGTGTGTATTTAATTATTATTGTATATGATAAATGTGTGAATTTATCATTCAACGTGCATACAATCTGTTAAAAAAAGTGTGCTTCGCCTAATTTAAAGTAATTTAAATAGAATTGTAATTTATTAATAATGCTGTAGTGTTAAATATGGAACTTAAACATAATAATTTTTTTTTAAAATAAACTTTGTAAGGTGATTTTTCTCCATGAACTGCTTAAAATGCTAACAAGAAGAAAACTGCAAGCTCTACTATGCCTATTTTCTATGGGTAAGATTATTGGTTTAAAATATTGAATAGATAACAATAGAATACAATATTTTACTAGATTACAATATCTTACAAGTTACATAGTATTACATAGTATTTTACAATTTTAAGTAAAATCAAGTGACCTTATTTACTTATTATACATTAAAGCTGCTTACATGTCGTGTAAAATAAAAAAATATCAATAGAACTATAACAGTTCTTTAAAATCTTTATTTTTATATTTATTATAATAAATATTTTTTTATACATATATGTACATTACACAGTCATAGATGTATCTAGAGAAATTGTCTCACATTGTCAAATGTCGCACGAAGTTGAAGTATGATGTTTTATGAATTTTTCAAATTCAAAGTAAGGAACTACAATTTAGAAAAAAAATTTGACTTCATAATTGTAACTCATAAATTTGTTTAATTATAAACAGTTATGAGAAGTCTCTAAAATGATTTTTTCTAAAATCTAAAAAGTTAACTTTGTGGATGTTTTGATTATAGAGCACATTGGATTATAAAAATAAATATCGAAATAAATTCAATAATTTGCATGTTAATACAGATTTTTACAATTTTCAAATATATTTTTAAATAGTGCGCATTAATTAATGGCTCTGGTTTTTTCGATTCTAAATCGACTCTATTCTAGCACCGTTGAACAGTTTAGCTGCATACAATGAATTTAAAAAGGAAAAGGTTTTCTCGCTTAGCAGGATAGACAGAATAATTTTAAGACATTCCGTTAAGACACTATAATAAAAAACAATAATATTAACTAAAAAATCACGTTTGGCTTACACTCTAAATTTATACCTTACCTTTCGCAACTGTGTACATTGTATAGCACATCTTGATGTCGCACTTTTTCACCAAAGCTAAAAGTGAAAATGAGTTAAATGTATCGATAAAACATTTGCAGCTAAAAATTATCCCACACTACCACAACGGCGCCCGTGTTATTTTTTTTAGCCTAGCAGAGCAAAATGTTAAAACGATAATAACTTCTTTCCACGGGTAGGAATCGAACTTTTAACCTTCGGTGACCTTTATGTTACGAACAACAATATAAAGTATTCGTTTTTTTTTTTGTACGATATTTAAGTACGCTATTCAATTGTTAAATTGTTAGGTCGAGACCATATGTATATGTCGACCAAGCAGTTTAAAAAAACATTGATATAATACTTTGATTTTTTCCTTTAAAATGTTTTAGGTATATTTTATTGTCTTTAATCCTTAATCAATAAAGAAGAAAAAAACCGTGTTTCTATCTTGTCTTACGCAAACATATCAAAGTTATAGTTATATATATATATATATATATATATATATATATATATATATATATATATATATTTTAGTTTGACTATCAAAGTAAAATAAGTAAATTATTTAATAACATTTATATTTCATTGGAGGCCGTAATGGCGCTGGGGTACAAGCAATTGTAATGCGCGATAGTTCGAGGTAAGTGAGGAAGTATTTTAATGGGAACGGAGTGTAATAGGTTTCCCTCTGCCTACCGTGCTATGTGCGGGACAGAGCATGAAGCTAAAAAATAAAAAAAACGTGAAGAATAAATCCCTACTTAGTGCTTTAATAGTTGTGTACTGAAAATGTAGCGTTGAGTTCCGTCATACAACGTATGGTACGTTGTATTTTGATAAATCAGACGGAAAGTGAATTCGAACATTAGATGGCTATGTCAATGAAACACTCAAGAATATCATATAAGTGCGGCATCGTCTGCGTTGTGTATGACACATGACACATTTTAAGTGTCAGTAAGTATTGTACTACTGTAATATAGATAGAGCCTCCCTCGATAAATTAGACTTAATATAAAAATATTATTTTTTATTTGGACACAAAATGTATAAAAGTCTCAAATTGCACTGGCATTCTCCTTTATTTTATAATTAATAATTTGTTTAGTTTGTATGTAGTTAACAAGCATAATACTCAAACAATGAAGTTTCGCATTTAGGTCCTGACGTTAGCGCGTTTAACCAACACACAATTTTCAGCGTTATAATATTAATATAGCTTATGCTAAAGAATAAAAAAAAATGGACAAGACAAATATTGGTGCCAATGAATTTATTTATTAGGTGTTTAATACAAGTACACACAGACGCGCTTGTCCTTACTATTTACAAGAAAAATTTACAATTACTTAGTATTTTCACAGACGTACATGTATAACATAAGTAATATAATATCACTTAGTTTTAATCCAATTATCGCGCGTCCCGCTGTTTGCCTCGTTGCCTCGTGTCATTGCAATATTGTGAGTAAATTGCAAAAGAACGATGTTCAAATAAAGATATGCCTAAGAATCGTCTATATGGGTCGATGTTTTTTTATTATATGTATAAGTTATTATTATACCGCTGTGGCCCAGTATTAATGATCGCCATGGAACGAGGTCATTTTTAGGTCCAATTTCTCTTGAAAGAGTATCAACATCAATACTTGGTATAATAACGTGGAACAGTTTGTTTGCTTGAAATTGAAAATTTTATTGCGCTGGACAGTTCAGTTATATAGGAAGGCTCTGCTTCCATTATCACTAAGACTGTGTCAGATGTCACATATGCATAATTCCCAGCTAATCTATATATATAAAAGGACTTGTTCTGACTGACTGAGGTAAAACGCACGTACAGCCGTAATCGCTGTGCGTAGGAACGTGAAATTTGGACAGATGTTTTTTTTTATAATCTGGACATCCACTAAGAAGGGATTTTGAAAAATTTTAACCCTAAA
>DWAP01002698.1:0-13049 GCA_018230625.1 Heliconius eleuchia | reverse complement strand
TATAAATTTAAGTAAATATTTTATCTCCTCGAGTGGGATCGAACCCACAACCAGTCGGTTTTACCGTCACACTTCGTGCCACTGCGCCACGACTCACCTCACTTTTACAAACTTATAATTATAATTCATTGCACTTAAAAATGATTGCATACACCGCAAACTTCTATAAGTTGTACTTCCCGTTGACCTACTATTCTGAAATTGATACGGAACCCGCTATTTGCAAGCTCGACTCGCACTTGATCGATTTTTTAAGTTTTGTAGATCCAAACAAAGGGCACATTGTTATATATCTCCGGTTTGACCCAAATTAGGCGTGTTTACACATAGCGTCACGTACCGTCACGATTATGTATCGGCACGTACCTTAGTACCTTGAGGATGCTTATTCAAATTTGCTTTACACATCTTTAAACATTTTTGTATACTTTTCTGTTTATTAATATAATGATATATCTTGTTGGTGGCGTACGTGACGTAGTGGACTCATGTACACACGACGATTATGGGTTTTATTCCCAATCGAGGAAATTACTTTTTTAATTTCATATTTGCATAACAAGTCAAACTATGAGCTCAACCAAGAAACCACGTGTCTTATCACTAGGTTTCCTCTATATACACAGTGCCCTATCAATCTATATCCGTGAAACTTAAAAAAATATGTAGTATAAAAATATAAATACTACTGCTGATGGATTTTGAAGTTGGAACCATCAACATCATTATGTGCAAAGTAATGGTATAATATGAACATGATTCATTGAAACAATTATCCCTCAAACGTAAGCTATTGAAATTCGAAACTTCAATACATTTGTTTTAAATACAATATAAGTATATGTTTTTAATATTTCTATGAAATGAAAGTAATTCAATATTTTTACAGTTCCGCAGCGTAACTACTCGGATCAATTGCTTGTTCGACTATCTGTTTGTCTATCTATCCGTCTGTCAACGTCTGCAACGAAGTCGTTGTAGAGAAAAAATGTATTGGAAAAAAAGACTGTAGAAATAGTCATTTTACAATAATTTGTAATTTTATTTTGACAACAAATTATTGTAAAATATCTATTTCTAAAACATTTTTTTAGTCTAAGACATATCCAACATATTGCAGACTAAGCAGAAAAAACTAGTATCAAAACACTCCGTTCTATTAAATATAGCTCCACGCTGTATACCGCATATAGAAGGCAAAAAAACCTATTATTAAGTCACTCCCTTCCTCATGCGTCATAATTTTCAAGATAATTCGAACTCAACGCTGCGCTTTGTCTAGTCTTTCAAAGTAAAGAAATATAAATAGTTCTCTCCCACATGGATATAGAACCAACAACCAAGGGTCTTTATTAAATAAATCAGTTTTAACAAATTACCCCTTAAATTACAACCATTGTGTTCTTAAGAATAATAACAAAGTGATTAATTAGCATATTATTTTGTATAGAATCGGCTACCATTAGCGAAACACATCTCACGATGACGAGACTCGAGAGGTGCGCGGTTGAAGCAGTCAATCTATCATTTTACTTTACGCACGTTTAAATGAAAATGCTTGAGTTGGATTTGTTTTGTCTAAGTAAATATTACGTTGATGGTACAATGGGTTAAAACCATTTTTCTAGTTGAACAATGTATGACTGCAGAATTCGGATGCAGATTAGGGAAAGTGGGAAAAGGAAGGGCCTTTTTATTTTTTTTTTCTTTTAAATTATTTTATCTTCTTATATTTTTAACATATTGTGATAGGATCGATAACGAACCGTGACTGACACTAGAGACGAATCCTCCCTAAAGCTACAATTCGCTTCGAAGAACTATATATAGCTATAAAGCTACAACCAGTTCAAAAATAATAATGAACATAAGTTCATACGTATAAAATAAAAAAAATAGAAAAATACGACTAGGTATAAATACATTGTCAGTTTACATATTCAAATACGCCACCATTACACGCTCGTCGTGGGCATCGAACCGAAACTCTATTTGCATTTGTTACTGAGTCATATTAAACATAGCTAACATTAGTTAGTTATCTTGTTATTTCCTTTGGTACAACAAAGAATTGTGAGTCCAAATTCCGCTGCGTGGCCTTTATACCTAATAATAATTCTAAATACTGATATATTTTTTTTCTATTTAGATTAAACACTCCGTTCTCTATTTTTCGCTCTAATTCAATATCCCTAGACATACGTTTGTAGTTGTCAAGTAATTCAGCTGATAATTGTAAATATGGGACAAGGAAAAATATACAGATAACATAAAGAAATTCTTGACTTCTTTTATGATTTATATTCTATTTAAGTTAGTTGCTTAACATTTTTTTTAACGTACAAAGACAAAAAAAAATCTCGCATATTGATTCCATTATAAGAAGAATTTTTAAGCTTTCGTTTTATAATTGTCTTAATAATCGAAAAATCATTAAAATAATTGCGAGAACAATAGAACAATATTATTATTATAACAAGAGAACAAGAAAACAATATTAAATCATCTGAGAAAATTTCAAGTGTTTAATTATCACGGTTCTTGACAGATGGACAGATAGAAAGACGAACGGCTAGACTCTAGTCTTACTAATAGGGTCCAGTTTTATGCTTGGGCACGGAGCCCTAAAAACTTATTGTATTAAGGATGAACACTTTACTTCGCTCTTAGTTGTATAACTGGTACATCATAAAAATGTTCTTGACCCCACTTGGGTGCCGCTATGAACATAGCATTCAACAGTTAGTTTTGCTCATAAAATACATGGATAGCGGGTTGTTATTTATTATCTAATTTAGAGTTAAAGACAAGATGAAAAACTAATGCAATGCTATAAATTGTAGAGTTAACAGAAAAAAATAAGAAACCAAGTATTTTTGTAGACGTAGTGGTGATTATGGGTTACAATATTGCTTGGAGGAATATCCATATTTCTTTAGCTTCAAACTGTATCCCGGACATAGCAGGATATGAGGGAACCCGGGCACCTAGTGCTAACCTAGACACTCCGATTAAAAAACTTCCGTTTCCTATTTTAAGCCGAATTCAGGAGGCATTGCATACTGCGTGGCGGAACTCAACGCCACGCCTTGTCTCGATACTAGAGCGAACAAAATGAAAATATTCATTATTTCATTTCATCGAGTGGGAAGTCATAAGATTTTGCCCCAGCGCCACGACTACTAATTTAATTAAAATTTGAACACCACTAAAAACACATATACATATATTAAATTCAATAGTGACAGATGTGACCCATCCTTACAAATATTCCGAGATCGTGACTCCGCATAACATGGAGGTATTGTCCAAGCGTTGCTGATTGATAGCCACTTTGTTTGTGTGTGATCATCCAACGTGAATTATTATTATAATATTAATAAGTAATATAGTAGAAAGTTGGGAAATTTAGGTTATATTATGAAGCTGAAGAGTTTTATTTAGCTTTTTTAGCTTCATGTTTGCCCCGCGCTGCAGGTGCGGTACGCTGTAGTCAAAGGGAAAATTAGTGTTACGACACTAAGACACCCAATAAGACACTTCCGTTTCCCAATTTTCGACATATTCTCGAGGCATTGCGTGTTAAGTAAATTTATTAGTTTTATTTAGTTAACGCGCCAATCTTTGGAACAACTGGTTGGCATTGAAAAAATATTATTGTGCCGTTTATTTATTTAGCAAGTCACAGGATAGGTTCAAGTCATAGGAGGATTCTTGTTTAAGGCACTCTAAAACTCACGCACAATATTCAAATTACTACTTGTTGACCTCAATTCCACGTTTTGCACTGTTAGCAAAGTGAGTATATGACAATAATTAATTCCTTCTACTGGGATTCGAACCCACAACCGTCACAATTACAGTCAAACGCTGTACCACTGCGTCATTATGGTCTTACGTCATTGCATTGACGCAAGCTTTATTTATAGGTACATTTTAAGTATCATTTATATTCATACTCTTGCTCACATAAGATCGCCAATTCAAATCCAAGTTGACCATAAAAAGAATATATTTGCTTCACTTGTCTCGGTCTGGTTGATATAAGCGCGAGGGTTCGGCCGTTCCTTCTAAGGTCGACGGCGCGTGGAGAATGTAGAAGCGCAAGTTTATTCTATGAATATAGGCGTTAGATTATAACATTTATACTGACCGGTTATACTAAAGATTTTTTTCCAGATTCATAATATATCCCACACATAGCATGGTAAGTTTAGGGAACCTCGACACCTAGTTAATACTAGACACCCCGTTCGCCACTTTTCCTCAAAATCTTAAGGCATTGCATGTTGAGCGACAGAAGTTAACGTCGTGCTTTTACGTCTTTATAGAGCGAGAACATACAAATATCAATGCGAGTGGAAATGAATCCACAACAGTCGCTTGCTTTTGTAGATGCACCGCGGGGCTTTTTATAAAATATATCCGAGAACAAGAACTATGAGGTATCCATATGCAAGTACTATGAATACTGAATGTACTGAAACCGCATTGGCCCGCGTGATAGGATCACGTTCAAGAAAAAAACTATCACCCGCTGTAACTGTATGAAGGTTAGATCGGATCGTTTGCCACGTACGAATGTGTATTATATTAGATTTTAGTTATTTTTTCACAAATATTATTTTAAGCAAGCTGTAGTCTGCATCTTCGTTTGGACTATATAAACTCTGGAATATAAAGAGTAAAATCATATTTCCATTCTGTAAGAATTTTGGGAATACCTCTGTTCTTCTACCCTACATTCAATGAGTACCTATAATATATAAATGCAATAATTTAACGTTGGACGCCGCGTAGTTCCGGCTATGCAATGACAGTCAGTCAGTGATATATTATATATTTATTACGTGATATTATATATATATATATATATATATTTATCATAGTCTCACGCTGTTTTAAGTATGTCAATATAAGGAACCTAGTCAATTTTCGATTCATTGCGTGTAGAATAGCGGGACTCAACGCCGCGCTTTGACTTATTACCAGAACAAGAAAAACAAAGGAATTCATTCCACCGGGTGGGAATTAAACCTACATCTGACTCTTTGTTTTTCTCTTTGTCAATTTAACACAAATCATAAAGAAAAAAAAAATGCAAAACAATAACTAATTTATAAACATTTCCTAATAATAATCTGTATAAGCTTTATATGTTATATATGCTACAATGAAATTTGCATTTGAAACTGGGATTAGTGTTTAATATTTTAGTGTTAGTTCTCTTTATGGGATTAGTTGGTCCAGATATGATACGCTTTCAGAATTCAATAACAAAATGGCCATTGTCCCGTAATCCGCTGTAAGCCGTGTGTTCGCGAGTCGCAAATAATAAAATTCTGTATATGTTTTTAAATATATTTTGATTATATATATTATAGGGCTACATTTATTAGACTAATAGTATAAGAATAATTTTCATTTTCTCGTTCAGATGAGAACATACAGCGGGGCTATAGTTTCCGCCACCCCGCAAGCAATGGTTCTCAAAATTGAGCGGTGAGTGGGGAACAGGGTGTCATACTAAATACTTTCTTCTTACCCTGCCTATATGCAGAATATAATCTGGATAAATCTTTTAATATAATATATCAATCCAATCGTATATGATTTTGATGTTACCCGGGGTGGGCGGCGGTGATCGTTTACCATCACGTGACCCGTACACTCGTTTGCCTTGTCTTTTTCCATAAAAAAAGTGTATTTATTACATTAGGTTCCCAGGTTCTGCCCTGCTAGGGGATATAGCGTGATACTAAAAAAATAATCACTTAAATTTAGCGAGCGACAAAATAAATGACAAAAGATGTCTTCTCTGTTTTTTACCGAAACGCGTGCCACAACATGTTCAACATGTTGAAACTTTACGCCTAACTTTATTTACAGAGCAAGGAGACTTTTCATCAAAAGCGGAAAAAGTCTACGTTAGATAAAAATTAAAGTTACGTAAGAAAATTCACTTTGAAACTACGAAACCCCAAAAAGTATTAGTAATCCAGAACTAATTGGAAGGTATCACTAGAAATATTAGCCTCACCAGTTTTTCACGCGATCGTTAACGCCGCACATTTATTCACTACTAACGTAACCCTAACTCTTATAAATGGGACGATCAGTGGTAACTTATTGCTATCAAAAAGGGTGAAATTGAAATGTACTATTAAAAAAGTGAAGTTTTTATGTACGGAAATCTAAACAGAAGTAAATAAGATGAAAGGAGCGTATTTTAGCACAGTATTTGTATAAGCGTGACAGTTTTGGGTTCAATTATTATCGTTCCCTAACATGCAAATTATGATAATTAAACGTTGAAAATGTCATCGTGTTTAACTTCACGCTATATTCCGAATGTACCAGAAGGAGTAGAGAAGGAGAAGGAGAAGTCAGAGGGAGCCTAGTGTTAAAAAACTTCGTTCCCCATTATCCTGCTAATTTTCAAGACACTGCGAAGGACTACAACCGTCGCTCCATTTTAGAGAATCTACATAGTTTTTAACCCGAGCCCTGACACGTGTAAGTGTTGTTAGTTCAAATCCTGTATTTGACCTTTACCTTTATGTAGAAAAGCTATATTTTAATTATATTTTACGTATATCAATAATAATAAGCAAAAGTTACTCCGTCAATGTCACGCAGAAATAAAAATAATAAATAAAAAATAAAGCGATTATAATCTCACCTTTAATAATTTCAAGGTTGCTTAGTTAAATGAAACCTTATCTTAGTAATTACCTAGAATTTGCAGATTATAAGAAGTTACTGGCGTTTAATATAATAGTACAAATAATTAGTGCTAAGTAGGTACTATATATTTTATAGTTATGTTGTTTTAAACGATAAACGCTACACAGTGTTCTCTTACATTATGATTTCCTAAAGTTATAGCATTTTATTTTCAATCTACTCTAGTGCTGGTGGGTCCGGCATCGCACCATATAAAAAAATATGATTTTAGGAGCCGCAACCAAAGTAATACCTTGCGAATTGTGAGTATTTTAACACAACGAAGTATACAAAAATCGTATTTTTTTTTATTTTTATAAAGATTTTACCTCAATTTCAAACATTTTATGTATTTTTATAGAATTTTTTTACATTATTTTCTTTTGTCTGTCTATCTTGTTATTTCACAATAAATTTATCCAATTTTCAATATTATGTGCAGATTGTTTATTTCAAGAAAATAAACAATCTGTACATAATATTATAAAGTTGAAGAGTTTGTTTGATTGAACGCGTTAATCTCATTAACCACAACTTAGAATTTAAATATTCTCCAAATATTAGTTCGAATATTTATCCAGGAAGTATTAGTAAGTTACTTCGGTCCCTTAGAACGTGGCATGACCGTGTCATATAAAACTTGTAATCTAGCCGCTGTTGTGACCGCTACCAAAAGCTTGTAAAAAATATAACAGAAGTAAACAAAGCGGTCTAAATATATAACTCTAATTATATTTTTTATTATTTTAATAAAGACTATTATTTAAAACTTTTCAAATGAACCCAAGGAAAATTATGGCCAGTCTAAGTGCTTCTTTTTCCAACTTGGACGAGTTTGTTACAAGTTGGGGCGTATTATGCAGTTTGCTTCGTAGGTAATTGAGTTTTCAATTACTTTAAAGAATAAATAAAGTCTTACGTTTAATTGTTATTGCGTTAAAGTTATTTTAGTTGAAAAGTTAATATTAAATTATAGTTAATTTTCACTCTAAAATTACGTTATTATTAAAATAAACGTTTTTTATAATTTTATCGCGTTTTTTTATAATTCTAGTGAAATATATTTTTATTATTCTAATGAAACGGCGATGTTGAGTTTCACCAATCAACTCCCTGCTACATGCTGGATGCAGGGTAAATAAAAATAATGTCATAATATTAATTATTATTTATACAAGAGAAGTATTGACATTTTATTTTAATACTATTTAAAATTAAACATTTATATCATCCACATAAAATGTTAATAAGTACTTCCCTTAACATTTCAACATTTCAAGTTTCAAACAGTCGATGCACTTCTAATTAACTACGTATAAGTAAACAGTCTAAGTTCGCAACTAATGAAATTCGTTCTCGTTCAAGAGCACTCACTTGATTAGAACTACCAGAGATTAAGTGTAGCGTGCGGCGTTAAATTACGTCAGCGTCTCTACATCGTAGTAAATAAAAACTATAGTGACTTATCACGGATGCACAACCCATTAAGTGCAATTTTATGTATATAGTTTTTTAATATAATAATTTTAGGAAGAATTTTTCTTGCAGATGCAAGTCACTTAAAAGAAAAAGTAAAATGGTTAATTTTGCTTATGGGTTTGATATACACTTATTGGAATAAATTATATTAATTTCCTCGCTCCAGTAAAAACACAATTCGCGGCGTTGAACACTATCAATCAACACACAACGTCTCCAAAATTGAGCAGAAAGTGGGGAACGGAGTGTCTTAACATTAAGTTCGCTCTATCTATATTCTATATAGAAAACTAAAAAGCCAGACAAGTGTGAATCTGAGGTGTGAATGAAATGTGAGGGTTCCATACAAAAATTGGAGGTCTCGAGGTTTTTCTGAAATTCATACTTAGTTTAGCCAAAGCCCTTTCATCGGTTTTAATATCAAATTTTGCCCACACTTTAAAGCAATTATTTTTTAGGATTTAACCACAAATGTATAGTTTTCACATTTATTCCTGAACTAGTACTACCAGTAAATGCTAGCTGCCAAATTTCATAATTCTAGGTCAACCGGAAGTACCCTATTAATTTTGAATCCCTTTATAGTATGAGAATACGCGTTTTTTGTGATATAAGTGGCCATATCTTTTTTTAAAGTAAATGTAGAAATATAATATTTTCAGGAATCATGAAGCCGTAGATCTGAGTATACAGTTTGAATTTCAACTCAATATATCCAAGCGTTCCTGAGATAAAGGCTCTTGATAGACAGACAGGCGGACGGAAAACAAAACGATCTTTAAAGATAAAGGTTCTTTTTTCCTAAAAAAATGCGGAACCCTAAAAAAAAGACTTCAGTACGTAAATAATTTCAAAAGTAATAGCAGTTTTAACTTAACTTTTTTCGTTTATTTTCACGCACCTTCATCTTGGGGTTCGTAGAATGACAGCCTAATGATAAATGACTACGTTTTTCACTTCTTGTTATTTTACATATTGAATACGTTTTTTGTAATATAACTTCAAGTCTTTTGAAATATTGCTCTATATTTTCTGAAAATACGTATACTTTATTGAATACATTAAGGCTGTTGAGGGACAGCGGTAGAGCGTCTGACTGTAAACGTAATTCTTGTAGATTTGATTCACATCTCATTCAAGGGAAAGATTGGAGGAAGAATTGTTTTAATTTTCCAGCTATGATATAAAGGTGTGTGACAAAGAATTCTGCCACGCTACATGAAATGTCTGGAAAATTGGATGGTGCTGAAACGTCATGTTTTACCATAATTTTCCTTTTACCAAATCTATGCGGGATAAGCGAACTTAATTTTTAACGTTGATGTTCATTTACTTATCGTCTCTTCTCTTATAGTTAAACTCATGTAACTCTCTCTAAATTATAAATAAACATACTAACATTATAAATAGTGGCAATGTTGGAGACATTGTGATTAAGTGCAGGAACTCAACGCCGCGCTGTCAACCAGAGCGATAAAATGTAAATAATTGATGTTTTTACAGAAACGATGCCTCATAGGCCTCGTTACTGCTGAAAAAAAAATTTACAAAGCTCTTATTTAGTAGTTCTAATAATTAAACTATGTTGAATATGCCAATTATAACACAACAAAAGAATCATCCGTATAAAAGAACAAGAATAGAGTATCTTAACTGTATCTTCCCTAACAACCTTGAATTGAAGAAAAAAAACAAAAAAAAACTTGAAATAAGAATCAATAATTACAACATATAAAAAACCAAATAATTCTTAAATCTCCTGGTCGTATATAATAGACTAACCTTCGTAATAAATGCCACTTGAAAAATGCAATATTACGAGCTCACGTTCAGTCTGGAGTTTTGCCGCTTCGTTGGAGCTGATTACTCGCCGCTCTCGCTACGCGCTGCTACAAGTACTTTATTGGATTGGGACTTGCTACCTGTACACCTGCATGGGTTTACCATCTTATCTTTAAGTTCAAGATATGTTATTTTGTTCTTTAAATCTGTCAGCAGGATAGGCAGAGGGAACCTAGTGTTAAGACACTCTGTTCCCCAATTTCCGTCGAATTTTGGAGGAGAATAGCGTGTTGAGTGGCGATTTTTATTTTTTATTGATTCAGTAAATTAATATGTGGACGGCAAACTAACGAAAGCGAAAAATAAATGTTTTTTTCCCTTGGTGAACAAATGTGTCCAAAATCTACTACCTGTAGACTTACGAGTGGGTTCACCATCGGTCCATCTCTATTTTCCAGTTCCGGAAGAGTTCGAATTTAATTTATATGTGGAGCTATAACTATATTTTTTTTTAGAACTGAATATTTTTAACATTCAAAAAAAGAGAAGCTCTATGTTTAATTATACAATGGTTGTGGGTTCTAGATAAATCTATTTTCATATTTTAACACATAATATTAGGCAACTACACGGGACGAGAAATTTTGAACGAAATTATTTGATTTCTACATTTTCTCTGACTCAAAAAAAATATATAAGAACAAAAATTATCCACAAAAATTTAATCGCCTGGCAACTCCTCAGCTAATGTCATGCGAAATGCTGTCTTTCGTTAAACCGCGCGTAAATTGAGTGTTCGGGGCTGTATGTTGTGAAACATAATGTGTAATTTAGTCAGTGAAGTACCTACCCTCGCTTATAGCTGTATAAATGTGAGTACAGTACGATCGACGAGTCGTGGCCGCCCTGAAGTTTTTGACAGACTTAATTCTTTGAATTCTTTCTTAAAAAAATTTCCAGAGTGCTCAAAGTGCAAAAATTCGTAAGTCTCGCGTCACGGGTGCCCACGACTCATCGACCGTACTGTACTTCCCGTCTGTTCATCGTTGTCGTATTTTACGAAAATGTGGATAAATTTTCCCCTTTTTAAATTTAATTCGGGCTATATTGAATAATAAGGTTTCTAACGAAACGTTTGATTTCGTTGTAAAGAGAGTAGATTGCTACTTTGTACATAAATATTAAGCTGCACTCAAAGTCGCCAATTTGTAAAAAAATTGGCATTAAATTGACATTAATAATATAAAGTTGCACCTATAGATTACATAGAAAACTAGCTTGCACCTGCGGATTAGCCCCCCTGTTCCAATCAAAAAAAACTATGATGTGGTGGTGGACGGTGCTAAACAAGCAAAGGAAGCTCTTAAGTAATCGACTGGATGTATCATGTCTATCTTAATATAGCCTACCCGAATAAATGGATTATAAATCAAATCAAAGAAATCAGCTTCACGCTGTATGCCGCAGTACACACCGCTCCCCACTTTCCGCCGAATCCTGGAGTCATTGCTTGTTGAATGGCGGAATTCAACGCCGCGCTTTGCCTCGACACCAGAGCGAAGAAATGAAAATATAAATGGACTATCTAACACAAAAATATTACTTTCTAAGTTCCATTCCTACTCTTCCTATTCTACTGATAACAAGATAGAGTTCGTCGTTGAACTCAACCATTGAACACGCAACGGCTCGAACATTAGGCGGAAAGTGATGAACGGAGTGTCTTTACACTAGATTTGCTTCTGCCATTCCTGCTATAAGGAAAAGGCTTTTTTTGCTATAGTTAAAATCGTAAATATGAACTCCACAATCGTAGACTCAAAAACTTTATTCAAAAAATACAAAACATATTTATCGCTCCTTCGCAGGCGCAGTAAATTAATTAATCGAACAACCAATTAAGCCTAAGTGAATGTTACAAAGCTTCGGAAAAATATTGTATTTTGAAGAGTTAACTCAACCGCAGTCTCGGAGATCCAATTGAATCAGTATTTAACAGTAATGACCGACGGTCTTAAATTTGGTAGGCACTTAAAAAATATCTATGATTGGTGTTTTACTCATTAGACTTTGATCGAGTTGTTTTAATTTTAACTAATAGATAGAAAAATTATATTCGGTATGATATTACAAATGAAATGTATAGATAGGTTTTGTCACCTCATACACCTGTATTAATTGTTACGTGGGGGACGGAGTGACCTGTCACTTACCGGTTCGGTTCCTCTCTTTAAAACGCAGATAAAATTTTATAGTAACTTTATTTCCCTATTGTCGGTCACACTTACTACTAGTAAATACTACTATGCTTTATTATATTAGCGTTTTACTTACGTACATATGTATGTATATTCATTATTCTTTTTAGTTTCCGTTCCGTCCATTTTATCTTGGTAATAGAAAAAACAAATGAAAACGAAAAATCCTCTCATAGTGATCACCTACACTCCCTAAACAAACTTTAACGCCAAATTTTGGCGTTCTACGCCGCGTAGGGCTGTGTGATTTTCACACGTATTAGTCACTCAGTAACGGAAGAGTTTTCTGTATAATTGTATTGAAATTTATAATTAATTTTGAAGCTCACTTCGAAGTCAACTGAAAGTTTTAAAATTTTGACGACACCTAATACATACAATACTTGTGCGTGTTAGTACATTTATTAATTCGCACCTGAGTCCTGGGTTCATTAAGAGTTCAAAGTTTAATTAATTTTTATAAAGTTTTGACGCCTTTTTTGTGGGTTGTTTTTTTTGCTTACGCGGGCTTTAACGAAAAAGCTTGGTTCGCTGTTTAATCTATATTTCAATATTTATATTACATAGATAAAGAATTTGCTTGGTTGAATTAACGCGAAAGTACTGGTGCAAATAAAAAAAAAAACATTCTATATTGAATAATCTATTTATCGAGTTAGGCTGTAGTGTGGGTTGTGCTGAAAATCCACAGGTTTATATTGTATCCAAAGTTTATATTGTATTTAATGTCATAGAAAAAAATATATTTGTGCCGTGTGATCCCGGCCTAGAATAGAATCATTCTGGTACTGGTGGTGTCGTAAG
>DWAP01002697.1:0-13051 GCA_018230625.1 Heliconius eleuchia | reverse complement strand
TTTAGTCGCCTCTTACGGCACCACCAGTACCAGGATGATCCTATTCTAGGCCGGGATCACACGGCAGATTATGCATTGACTGCGATAAAATTCAAGTTTTAAAATAATTACAATCAAATCAAAGATATTTACAAGTATATAAACATCATCAAACTGTCATTATTATTACTACTTAATTTGTTCGTGGACTGTAATTAAGCTATAATATTTAGGTATGTTGAAGCTTAATACAAATTTTATATTGTTGCAATAAAGGTTGTTAAAGATCTGATATACATAATATCCATCATGGCATAGTGAAAAAACAATACAGCGTGAACGCAATGGGTTCTATGACCACAAAGTTAATTTTCCACGGCGTTGTGTTCAGCCACATAGAAGGTCAAGTTTTGAACTCGAACGGAAAAAGGAAAGTAGAGTGTTTTGACACTAGTTCTTTCTACCTAGTGTTGCTATGTCAAAAACATGAAATATTTTGAATTTTATATTATAGCAATAAGGATTTAAACACCTGGCACAAAGTCATTTGATATTAAAAGGTGATAATGTTATGTTGGCATTACGTCACTCAACCTACGACTTATTGACCGAATGCTTGATCGCGTCATGCTCATCTTCAAACTATTCTCCGTGACCTTTTCCATACAAATAAAATTAGTTAAAGTTATTATCTAATATCAACGTGACTCTATAGTTATAAACTACCACTACCTACTTTAATATAAAAAATATTTCCTTGATCGCGAATAATGGCATATTATAGTATTTAACGAACTGTTACACTGTCATATTTTTTTTTAATAAATATAAATGATTGAGAGATCTACTGTATAAGCAAAATTCACTAAATAGACGTTTTTATGTATATTATAAATATACAAAAAAAAACGTTTATTTAGTAAATGAACATTATAAACAACTTTTTTCATAAATTATTTTAAAATATGTTAATTTAAATTTCAACCTGTGTCGTTGCCCACATCAGTAGGTTCCTTAAAAAATAAAAAAGGAGTAAACCTTATACATGACCAGCATACTAATTAAATGTGAATGACGGTATACACTATAATAGTATAAATAAATGAACATGAAAAATAATGAAATAAAAAAAATATCAGACAGAAATAAACTCTCAGAGTTATTGTCGACTTATTATTTTTACAATATAATCAACAAACGACGTAGTCAGCGATTTTACTGACTAACTGTGATTTTCAAGGCATACGTATCGTCTATTTTAGTTATTCTGGACCAAGTTTAAAAAATACATTTTCTACATAAATATAATGTAATACACAATATAATGTATACAAACGGCCTGTTAACCTTTCTACGATGAAAAATGACCAATACCATTACACAAGGATAATTACGTTCCTAATTTTCAATATTATGTAGAAATATTATACTTAACAAGAAGGAAGTAATCAGGTCCACGGCTTAAAGTATGTCTTCAAATGCCGCTGCCAATCAAACGAGCTCATA
Organism: Heliconius eleuchia; assembly: GCA_018230625.1. Lineage (NCBI taxonomy): Eukaryota > Metazoa > Arthropoda > Insecta > Lepidoptera > Nymphalidae > Heliconius > Heliconius eleuchia. The sequence goes on along the minus strand of DWAP01002697.1, from coordinate 11,566 downwards.
TTTGTAAATAACAATAGATTTGGTCGTAGAGTATTATGTAAATCTACGTAATCGATGAACCTTAAAAGTTGTTTCTACATATAAATGATCTGAGGTAGCAATTCTATAAAGATAACAATCATTTGAGGGGTACACTTTCTTATAAGCATTCCGTTTATTATAAATATTAAGATTAAAGATAATTTTTGATTAGATAATTTTAAAAGATTATCATTTTTTAAACGTATTGTATAATTGATATTATTTCTTAATATATATATGTTATGTTAATGATAGAAGGCAAAACTGCTGTTGACCTGGAATGGTCTTGACAGTGTCACCGGAAGGGGCGCAAGGTTTCGAATCTATTACCACATCTATGTATTTGACCTGGGATTTCCAGTTAACGAAACTGACTCTCTGTTATCTCTCTTTGTCTCTTGTGACCTTCAAAAACTCTTTGAAAACAAATCCTAGATATTTAGAACGTGACATTATTAGTACTGATTGCATGTGATAATGATAGTTATTTGAAACCCAAACGCTATACATACTACATTCCATAGTATGACGAAATATTAAAACAATAACCTAGTTTAGGTACTCCAATCCGCCTTAATAACATACAAAATTACATTATAAGTGCTGTCAAACTATCGTTATGTGCTGTAATAAATCACAAAAACCTTGAGACCGATCTGACAATATGACTGCGAACTGTTACCGCGAGTGAACTGTGGTAACAATATACCATATGATATTAGTGCATGCACAGACCACAACGGAGTTGATATAATGAGATTTATTATATTATGTATAATATAATAATCTTTATAAGTTTTTGTCAATATTTTACATTAATACTAGCTGTACCTTGCGCGCTTTGTTACGCCAATAATTTTGAAAAAAAGACATTAAAGAAATATTCAATGTATTTTGAGTCCTTTTATTGATTTTGTTCATTACAAAAAAAATTGTCGTACTAACTGAGACACCTTCGAGAACTCGTGCACAATAACTTTGCTAAAGAGCATCACATAATAAAATGCATAGCTTACGATTCTATAAAGAACATACAGACGGACATTATTTTTTATTAAAAAAAGTTATCGAATTACTAGTCACTAATTAGTTAGTAATGTAAGCCTTAATTTTTTTTTTATATTTTAAATTTGAAGTTAGATATGAGCAAAAGTGAAACTGACACATGTTGCAAACTTTAATAATAAAATATATTCAAAGTCTTGTTAATGTATATAATACAACCTTTATTCTTCCAAGTCAATGGCGTTGATTTCCTTAACTCTAATGGTAACAGCCAATTTACCTGTAACAAGAGTAACATTCATTAGTAAAAGTTATTATACTTATACTTATTTGTAGAGGAGTAGACAGAGTGAAGCTAAATGTATATTCCGTTTTAGCAATTCCGTTCCTCAGTGAGGGATCAAATTCAGCCCTACTCTTCTTACCAGAGCAAAGAAATTCAAATTATTGATTCCCCTAATGATTAGTCTAACACAGTGCCACTGCACCAAGACCGCCTTGATTTATTTTTAAATTTATATATACAAAATATTGGAATACGTTATGTTATACAATCTGTAACACTTCGACAAAGCAATTTAGTACTTATACAGCTATTCGTGCATATAAAAAAATCATATAATGCTTATAGTTTTATAGTGATCTTAGGAAGAAATGGCCACTGCACGATCTGTTCATAAATTAATATGCGCGTGCGCAGCCAAGCCCGGGGCGGTCATTACACATAATTTATCACTTGACACGAAAATATGCAAAATTATTGTAGCTTTTGGTGTCGTAATTTAACTCTGTTGATATATTTTATTACATTAAAGCTACTAGCTTTACTAGTGTTTACTAGTGTAAGACCCTAAACTAGATTATTTTTTCTATTAGCTTATTACTTTTTAAATGAATTGGTATTCATATGTCAGTACGCTGGGTATTTTTTATGGATACTTTATAAATTGAAACGACTGTGATACAAGGTATTTTAATAAAATTATATTTATTTTCCGATATCAAGGTATTGAAAATTATAAAACCTCAATGACTATCTATCTCTATTTCTTCTCTCTACCTTCATAAAAATAATTAATTTTAAAATTACAAATAAAATAAAAGAAAAGTGTGATATAATTATGAATATTTTAAGAATATATAAGACGTTCATTATATAACAATATATTTTCCTGTCGTTGTGAAATAAGAATGTAACTCTCGTGATACGACAACTCAAAGCTGTTCGTAAAGCTTAAACCCAGTAATGTGATTACTCGATAAGCCCTTACGTATTTCTACCTTGATATCTATCTTTGGTACAATTGTGTACTAATTTACTAAATATTTTCTATTATTTTTCCATTTTTGTAAAATTTTCTACTTTCTATTTTTACATTTTCTATTTTTGTACACATTTTGAACTTACTATAATGATATTTTTTTTCATCTATATCCGTTCAGTTTCTGCGTGAATAGTTCGGTATACCGCTCTATAGAGCGAAAATTATACATATTATATATTATACTTCCATAATTGAAATACGAAAAAATCTAAATTTCATATTATTTACTTATTTAAGAAAAAATTATAAATTTAAACGTCGCGGATTGTGAACCCGCGCCTCTTGGAAACCATACAAGTGTTCAATAACACTTTAAAAATGTTAATAATATTGATATTATTTAAATAATTTATTTCTTAGTATTAAATATTATTCATCCCCAATATACCTGTGTAGTTAGAAAGTTAACTTAATAAAACACCCATATATATATTCGTACAGATATTTCACTACTGTAGGTATAGTGCACTTTGACTATTGCAATACACGATACCATAAACTAAAACTGTGAATGGCACTGCATTGTTAGCAGGTATTATTCTACAATAGACAAATGTACAGCTCATATAGTTTTATAATTATTATAAAAAGTATTTATTACACGTGTGCTTAAGTACAAACTAATTATATGATCTAAACTATGACATCGTTTTTTTTTATTATATGATTTGTAATTGTACTAAAAAAATAATGAAATTATAATTCTGTGACGGGTTTGGATTCGGTTAAAGTTCTCTTCTAACATAATCCGAACTTATAACATATATTTTCCATCCCTACATTTTTCCATCCAAATATTTTTTAAATTATATATTTTTATAAAATCAATATATTTAATCAGACCTTAGACCAATCACAGATATAATACTGATATCGTTCTACAGTTTGTTCGTTAAGTTTACAAGGAACAGTTACATTATTATTGCGTAAAAGCCTAAAACATATATTGGTTTATATTTCCAATACTAAAGTAACGCACTTAATATAAAATCAGAATAGTTCAACAAAATATAATACTATTAAGTATTTTTTTTAAATTACGTTCCTTTTCCTTGTAGGCCAGTCGTGGCGCAGGTGCACAAAGTGTGACTGTAAAATTTGTGTGTTCGATCCCCACTTGAGTAAAACTCGATAAAAGTACGTCTTATAATAGCTCTATCATGCAACTATGTCCTATCAGTCATCTTTATATCAACACTTGCACATGCGCAGGCGTTATCTTCAATATGTCATACTAGAACGCCTCCTGCCCTCGACGTTATTGACATGTTACAATACTATTGTAAAGGTAACTATTGTTTACGACACCCTATTTAGATACGAGATAATCAGATGAAATATAATATTCCTATTTTATGTCCTAAGCGTTATTTTAAATGTTTACAATAGATTTTTTCCTGTTTATATATGAGTATTCTTTACTATTTAAAGTGAAGAATACTTTACTGTAGTACAAATAACTTCAACAATGACAATTAGGTAGTAAAATCGGTACAACGGGATGTGTGAAAACAACGAGATGTGGATTTGAGATAGTTATTGAGAAACACGCGTTTTATATACACACATACACTGTACCTACAGTGTACACGCACTTTTGAAATCGTGTCAATGAGATTACATCTTTCTATTATTTTGTATTGTGTTAGATGAATGTGTTTAGTTTAGACCATGACAAATGTATTCAGAGCCCTTTGAATTTGTACGAATTATTAATTATAAAAAATGACATTTTTGTATGACGCTGTGACAGATTCGATTAAAAATCGGATTTAGGGCAATACTTTCAAATTCTATACGGTTTTTGAAGGTTCATGTGATACATCAATAATAAAGAATATGATCTCTAATAATAATATAATAATACACTAAGTTCAACATATTATAAGAATTCCACTATTTATACTACACTATATTACAACAATAAAACAGACAATAAACACTGTTACGTAAACAAGTGTAACACGTGAAATTGTTTCCTAGATATAATTTACTATGTAATCCAAGTTTCAAACGATAGGCCGCCAATTTGCCTTCATTTATTATGCCTTCTATGCAAATATTCAGTACATACCGGTATTTGCGAAAATTATACATTTTCTCATTAATATTACGAAATAGAGTTTAGTAAGACCTAGATTGTGTGATGTAAGAGAACTTGCACTGATAAAGTTATGCTAAAGGTCTATTTAAATGTGTATATATCTATTTCTACTGTCGCTATTACTTATTGCTGTCTGTCTGGAAGTTGTTTATTAAGATAGAGTAACCTGTTGAAATAGATCTAAGACATTTTATTTTAATTGGTGACGAAATTAATGTGAAAGTATATAAACTTTTTTTTAAATTTTATTTACTAGCAGTTGTTATCCAGTTGTGATACATAACCATATGAACATCCAATGGCGTCATTCACAGTATAGGTTCTAATGGCTCAAATACAGATAAGCGAATTTTTTTACGTTAAAATCAGAATCTTTTTCCTATCACCTAAAACGCAATGATAGGAACAGATTCAAAATGACATAAAATGTCACTAGAATCCCCGCCCACAGCATGCGAGAGATGTGCTAAGTATTTATCAATCATATCTTACAAATACCAATACAAACGGGCTTATCCAGATTTCACTCACAACTGCTAATAAATCTAAAATATTACAACGACTATTCTATTACAAAGTACACTCAGTACTTCACGCGGCCATTATGAAACGTTTTTGGCTTTTATTATTCCTTTTACAATGGCTTAAGTTATTTATACTCTATTTGAATAACTGTGACAAATGCTGGCTTAAGAAAGGTTAGCAAAATCGTGACCTCAGCTTATATATGGAGCAGTTGCGAAAAAAACAAGAAACTGAAAGAGCAAAACGAAAAGCGAGTACGATATATTTCTATTATCTTTGAATATCTATCTAGTTTCGTTACAGATATTTGAGAGAATACTTATAATTGCTATTACTCAAATTTAAATGCCATACAGGTGGTAAGTATTTAAATGAGAATAATTATCAAGCTCACTTTGTTTTTAACAAAATGGAGAAGATACATGAATGAGAACTATGAAAATATAAATAATATGAATATAGATACCTCCATGATAGCCATGCCCACAACTTTATTTAACTTATGACAGCAGACATTTTTTTTTTCTTGACGATATATAACCTATAGGTATTAATACAGCAACCATGGAACTTGATAGTAACCATTTTAACGAGAAAGTGAAAACTAATCTTAAGGAAGTTCATACCCGACTCGCACTTAATTCTCACTTGCTTACAACGTTTAGGCTCGGACTCCACCAAAGCCAAATAAATCTATTGGTTGTTATAAAAAAATATCTCGTCATACTGTGGAACCATCTCCACTTTACTACGCCGTCGGGCAGATTTAATTTTAGTAATCTTCAGATTATATAAACAAATGCAATTAAATGTATGTTATATCACACTCAAACTCGTCTAGATGGGCATTTTAATAATCTTTTATATGTAGAGTAATTGCTCTCTTAATTGCTGAAGCACGCTACACAGCATGACACAGTTATAATTGTAAAAATTTTGTAGTGGGGTCACTATAAAGTTTTTTTTTAGCTTCACGCACACTGCAGGTTAAGCACAGGGAACCTAGTATCCCGATCTCTGGAGGCATTGTGCATTGATTGCGGAACTCAAAGGCTACGCTTTGTATTTTACCAGAGCCAAGAAATCAAAATATTTCATTCCTTCAAAAGGAAATAGTAGTCTGTAGCGTACTCGTATTCGTACGCGCCTACGCCAACACTGACCTCTTAAATATTTTTTTAACTATAACAATTTTGTTTTTTTGTATGTAAGTAGGCCTTTTGAATAAAATTGAGGCGAATATTATATAAGTTGGCTATTGGAGGTAATTTAACTGCATTAATATTAATATAATTACAATTTCATAAAATATGAATCTATTAATCATATTTTACTTTAATAATTAATGTATTCCCTCGGCCTTTTTATTTTTTTATAGGAAGTATCGGCAAATGCTTCGCACTCCTCCTGCCTCCAGAATTCGTCGCAAAGTGGGGAACCGAAGCAGTCTTAAAGTGAACGGAGTTTCTTAACTCTTGGTTTCCAGGTTCCCTCTACCTACTCTCCTATATTCGATATACAGTGTTAAACAAAAAAAATCTGTTACAGTAAAACAATTCTTCAAAGGGCCGCCATATTACACAACACACGTGATCTACTAAATCATTCTATTGCACTCACGTTTAGAGAAAGTAGTGACGGAAGGACACTTTTAGTTTCAATGGCGTGTACGTGATTAGATATAATAATACGCGGCTAAATCCTATGACATAATATGCCAATATGCCACTGAAAAATAATCTTTATTTATAGGCAGTATAGCATATCTCGGTGTCAAAAGCCTCTGTGTATAGTGACCCTATAATCTAAATGATCATTCATCAGATGATATGTGAATATCCGTCATATTATATTATATTATGTAATGTTAATAAATGTTATATAGTTTCAAAAGTTGTAATTGAGTGTTACAATCAAATTTGAATTAGTTATAAGACCGACTTTGTAATAATAATTGTAATACTTCATTATGTTGATTTATGTTTGTTATTATGAACCACACAAATAAAAACACACATTTTAGTGAAAAAATAATAACTTACAAATGTTTATTATGCAGCTTTCGCTAGCAATACATTATACACAATTACAATGCTACACACCTTAGCCAAGCATAATCCAATTAGGTAAGCTAGGAAGCTATTTGCTATCGACATTAATAAAAATATATTTAAGTGTATCGGAAATGTTACAGATAATTCAATTTGTATAACAATACAGTGTTTCCGCTCTACTTCATATCGAATTCAATTGGCGACGTCTTTACCGGTGCAATATCGGTACAGACGGGGAATTGAACGAGTGAAAGTCGGCTACTCTACTTTGAATACTGATTTTTGTAGTTATTAGGGCTTATTGCACAATAACTACAGGTTTTGTTACGTCAGTGTAATGGGGTCACGCTTTTTGAAGTTGGCGAAGCGATTACGCTTTACGATTAGAGGTTAAAAGGATGTGAACTTTTGATAGCGTGTCTCCAAATATAGTCTTTCAGCTTCACGCTGTATTCCGCATGTTAACCTAGTGTTAACATATTGCGTTCCCTAGTTTCCACCCAATTCTGGAGACATCGCGCGTTAAGTAGCGGGACTCAATGCTGCGCTTTGCCTCGTCACCAGAGGTAAGAAATTAAAGATATTAATGAATAATAATTCATTCCCCCGAGTGGGGATTGAACCACGTCCCTCGCACACCCTTGTCCCTTTATGACAAGACGGCCTCACACAAATTTTGTAATCACTTAATTATTTTATAATAATTAGACATTACGCAAACTAAACTTAAAATAAGCCTTTAAAATACACAAACTTAAAAATCAAATAAATTAATACATTATATTTAGTATTTTTTCCCAATAACAGTAACTAACTATATATATATTAATAATCATTTAATCACTACTTCCTGTTTCACAATCCTTCTTAATTATTAATAATATATAAAAACAACTATTAATAAACAGCTTGTACGCCGGCTACCTGTCTATCTATTACGGTTGTTATTTAATCAAACTAGTCGAATTGCATTCTAGATGGCGGCAATGTGAAATGATCTTCCGATGGCAATGACCGTCGGCGAAAGCGGTCGCAGGTTTTATATGAGACGTGCATTTTAATACTAATAAAAAAACTATGTAATTGACGTTACAAAGCAATATAATTCGTTGATCACTTTTTGTGGGTGTGTGTTTTATTTTTAATTTATAACTGTTAGATATTGGTAAAAACATTGATACCGTTATATCGGTTTTGGAAATTATTTAATTAACTATAATTGTTATAACAAGATTACTATTATTTTTTGTTTTTGATAGTCAATTCTTGCAGCTTAATAAGAACTTAGTGTAATATCTCGTTTTTCGCTGTAATATTTTTAATTCTTCAGTTGTGTTATTTTCCGCATACAGCATGATAGGAAGAGAGAATCTAGTGTCAAAACATTGAACTTTACGTTTATGGCAAGAATTAGAGACGCTAAACAGACAAATAGAATGTGATAGATTTCTATAAAATTCTTCTTGCCTTACTTTGTCCTACCAAAGCGAGGAAATGAAAATAAATCAGTTTTCTAAGCGGGAACTGAACTCACAACCAACGCGGTCACAATCACACCACAGGTCATTGCGCCATAAAAAACACGCTGTATAAAAAATACGCATATAAAAATTTATTTAAATCACGTAATAAACTCACTTTATGTATGGCTAGGTCGCACGCATTACATTTACCTTGATACATATTACGACACCGCTCTGGACATTTACAATATATAGTGGGGCGTGGTGTATCAATCTTCCGCGTGTTTTAAATCACTGCCATCTCCTAACTTCAAATTACCATTGTCTTAATTAAAAAGTCGTTTCACAAGGCATTGTTTGGTGAATATAAAAATATAGCATACATTTACTTTTAATTAAGGATATTTTTTAAAAGAAGAATCATTTACTCGATACGTTTACAACAGAAAATTATCATATAACTTCACGCCGTATTCCGCAAAGAGAACCCAATACCTACACACTGACACTCCGTTTAAATATTTGCATTTTTAACGATCGATTTAAAAATCGTATATAGGTATCATATTAACAATACAAATCATTGACGAAATATCGATTAGCATTATAATTGCATTTACCACGGGATTTCAAACGATTTCAAACGATTTAAAACCATAAACCTTGCGACAGAAAGAAAAATTACCAAACATTATGACAACCAACAAGGACTGTTGTTTTATTGAGCAACTAATGGCTTATAATCGTCACGACTAACTATTTCACTGTCTAGCCCATACATTTTCAACAGCTAAATAACGCCTAAGAACTGATTAGATATGCATGTAGCTTTAAAAATATATTTTCTAGATCATTTTAATTTTGTTTAATTTTCGGTAGCATTTCTCATTCCTCTAACAGATACGTCTACTTTTACATATGCCTCTATGTGTTTACCAAAGCAAAGACTGCATTTTTTTAACTAGACCACAAGATCATGTTCCACATTCATATATTGATTTCCGATTATTTCAAGACCCATCTTGTCTAATAAAGCTATAATATGTAACAAATATTTTATATTATGAATCAAATAAATCCATTCTTTTAGCTTTTCGCTGTATATCGCACATAGTAGGGTAGGAAGAGGGAACCTATCCTAGTTAAGACACTCCGTTCCCTTGAAGACCCTTCCGTTCTCCACTTCCCGCCGAATTCTGGAGGGCATTATATATTGAGTGGTGAAACTCAAAGCCTCGTTTGAATCCAATTATGCTATTATTAATATTTAATTATTATTGCTTAGTATTTAAGATATAACTATATAATAACATTGAGCCAAATATAAATAACCAAAACTATTTTGATGATATCAGCCGTTAAATTACAATAGAAACAAAGAAACAAATCCACAACATATTTTAAGCATTTATAATTACTGAAGCATTATTAATATGCATTAAATTACGAAAATAATGTATGTATCAATGTAAATAATGCATCTATTAAACCTCCAAGTGGTTTATTCCGTAACCATTTCGTAATTACGCGCGGCTATTATACACGCAATGGATTGGGTGGTGAACGTGAGTGACCTTGAAACAGCGCCATCTAGTTTAAACTAAGTGAACCAACCCTATTTTCACCTTCACTTCGAACATGGCTGGAGGAAAACCTACAAAAACCACTGTCCCTTTCACATACCAAGTTGCTATTACGTAGCCAGCTTTTGTTTTCGTTTGTTCGTTTATATAAAGCAAATTGGTATGGTAACCTTATTATATATTTTGAAGTTCTTCCGCTTTTTACAAGATATAAAGAAGTTATCTAATGATAACTATTCCTTCACTATAGCTATTTAGATCCATATTTATAAGCCGCTCTCAACTCTGAGATTGGTCTCGAGATCCCAAGATCGCAGAGTTATGAGCAATTTATAAATACGAGAAGAAGAAGAAAGAGCTGCACTTTGTGAGGCTAAATATGAAGGCTGTATGATAATAAAAAAATAAGATACAAAGGAAAAAAATATATATTATAATTATTAAATATTCAATTATAGATTTTTTAGCTTCACGCTGTATCCTGAACATGATAGGAAAAGGATACCTGAGAACATCACATCAATTCTTAAGGCATTGCGCGTTGAGTTTTCAGACAAATCAATTTAATGTCAATACAAAATTGAAATCGTTTAGTTGGGCTCAATAAAAATTTCACAAATGGAAAATAATCTAGTATTACGGTTACCAAACCTTTCCACACGATTGCACTGGACATATCCAGTGTCGCAACTAGAATATATAATGAGCCGCCACGAGCACCGCCATCGGGCCCTAAGGCAACTGACGGATATTACACATAGTGTTTCAAATAAATGTAGGAATTTGCAAATATTACCTAGAGGCGCTCATCGATCGAATTTATGAGATGACTTGAACAATGATATAACGAAATTATCAAATTAATAATTTAAATTAGATATATTTATGTTTCTTTTTAACATAATTAATAATTAATATAATATATGTATTTTAATAGTATTGTTTTCTATCATACATCACGATATACAATGTATTATCACTAGGCATAAAAACGAATTTGCATGTTTTAATCAAGATAAAGTCAAATTACTTATATTTTCAGCTTTAAATTTTTCATATATTCAAGAAATCCGATAACGAATTACTTGGAATTTGTTTCAAAATTAACATTTAAAATTCAGTCCGAGTAGTTGACCATTATCTAGTGTAAATGCGCGCACAATTATTTTTTGTACCAAGTTAACAAGATATGGCTAGGTTTTTTAAAGTCACTCAATGTTCTTAAGATTAATATAACTATTATAGCTATAACGGTAGACTTGTATAAATTGACTTTGCCTAGTATTCATTTCAGAAGTGAGAAGTGGCCAAATATCTACAAAGGCTGCAAATTTAAACCTTTAAAAACATTTAATTATATTTTGAAATATAAAAGAAACCTTTTTTTTTTCGGCAATTCTATGCTGTCTGTCATTCTATGTCATTATATTTCTATAAAAAAAATCAGCTTCACGCTGTATCCCGCACACAGCAGGGTAGGCAGAAG
>DWAP01002696.1:0-13052 GCA_018230625.1 Heliconius eleuchia | reverse complement strand
GCGACCCCCGCCGGCCCCGCCCCCAGCGCAGCCCCGACCGTGCTCTGGCCGTTGAGGCAGTCGCGCTCGCCCGCCTGAGCAAGATGGATGTATCGGAGGACCGATTTTACGGCTCCCAAACGCCGGACCGCTCGGAAACCAACAGCCCGCGCTCGCACATGAGCAGCCCGAACTCTACATCTTCAATAAACGTAACCGACCAGAGTATCTCTATGTCGCAGCATCAGCAAAACTTGGAAACTTTGAATCGCATGGGAATGTTCTTCCACGCTCAGCAGATGCATCTTAACCAGAGTTTCGACGCTGTCAAGTCGAGGCTGGGTCTGACACAAGTGGCTAACGTGAACCAAGGACCACGGCACACGATAGATGCCATACTGGGACTGAACGGAGGTAGGCAGAGAGTGCAGAGTGAGTTTGAGGCGAGAAGAGAGGATCGAGAGAGAGAATGTGACGCAGTGCCCGTGTCGCCTGGAGCCGTCGAGAGTGCGGGTTAGTACATTAGGATCATTTTGTATGATGGATTATACCTCTTTTATTAGATTACCTTACATAATGTAAAGTTCATATTTATTTTCATAATAATGAAATACATTTATAAATATGAAAACAATACTCAATAGGTGGTCTCATGCCTGAGCGGTCATCTCTTCCAGACGATCTTTGGGGCGAAAGCCGTTATATTTATTAGGCATATTACTGTTCATTACATTTTACAAAAAAAAATTAAATCAATGATTTGTCGCTTTGTTATTGATGTGGCCTTTGTATTGTTGTTTGAGGGAACTTAAAATTATTTAATATTTAGACCAGCTTTAAAAAATTAAAACGGTGTATAGATGTCAATTCTATTCGCCATATAACGAATAAGGTAGGCGTACCTACCATATTATTAGAATAATATTTATCATTTGTTTATTAATTTTTCCCTATAATGTAATGTAGTGCTCAATTCTTAGGGTTCAGTATCACAAAAGGAAACAATGGCACCCTTATATGCTATATCCTATAAGGGTCCACTTTATTGTCCGTCTGTCAGGTAAAGAGTATCATGTTGAAATTAATATCAAAAATCAAAAGATACGAGCATTTGTGCATCGATTTTGCTGCATTTTCTTACAAATTCGCAGCGTAATCAGAATCTATAGGGTACTTCCCGTGTACCTATAGTTATGAAATTTGGCACGCAGTGAAAATTTACAATAAAAATAAAGAAAAAATCTGAAAAGTGAAAATTTTTAGGTATATCATAGAAAATAAAAAAATTGCAAGCTTTATATTATGATTCATTTCGTAGAAAATATTTGCATACGCCCGTAAAATTAGGCTTGTTAATTAAGAGATGCTTTATAAGTTGTACTTCTGTACAATGCTGGAATTAGCATGGAAGCCGCGGTGAGTCCGATTCGCATTTAGCCGATTCTTTTATAACGTCTTGTTTTTTAATTGTCAAATAAATAAATAGCTTAAAACCTCAACACTTTGCTTATTATAATTTCGGACAAGCTGGAAAGATTGTAGTAAATTAATATATTTATTATATTTAGAGAATAAATAAATTGTCCACAATTAAAATTTAACTTCATACTTTTTGATTCGGCGCTAGTTTCGTACGTTCTTTGTGAGTACTTGAGCCTCACGCGCGCGCCGTCGGACGAGTCTTACAGACGAGATGAAACATTATTCAATTCCGAACTATATTAAGATAGAAGATGTTATGTATTTTAAGACAATTTATAGTTATAGAACAGACACACGACGACAGTAGATTATTAGGAATTACTGAAATACCAATACGTAACACGGTGCACTTGTTATCACATTGTTTACATAAGTAACCTGTCAATCTAAAACAGCTCGAATTACGTACTAATTGTATTATTAACAAGTGTTGAAGAAACATAAATATTAAGTAGGTACTCTGTAACATTTTTCGATTATGAAAGTATCCAACCGCAGTCACTTGTCAGTTACTATGCATACTGATATGCTTTGTAAACCATAAATACACACTTTTATTTTAGTTTTCTAATTACATGTATGCCTTTTGATGATCAATATTATTTATATTTATTTGTTTATTGAAGTAATTACAGTCCCCTAAATATTTTAATAAGTATTGTATGAAGAATTTTTTTGATTAATATTTAATGTATGTACCTACCGATGTTTCATAAATATGAGCACAGTAAGAAATCTCCTGTGTTTAGTGCTACCAATTTAGAATAATCATGTTATTAGACTTATTCAATGCGCTTTGACTGCGGCTTTATCTTCTCGTAAAATAAAACTAAAATTTAAATTTTAAATAGATCCTTGATTTTTACGATTTTAACACATTTTAAATTACTTTCGGTATCGGTACATAATTTGAAGCTACGTGTCATGTAGAAACCAATAATATGTAAACCTACCTAATATACCTAAAGTATTTATGTTAAATAATCAACTTGATTGTATATATAAATAAATAATATAATGAACGTTTCAATGAAGGCTGTTCGCACGCAGTTAGATATATGCCGCGTCGCCCATGCACCGTGACGGGAGTACCTACGGGCGACGCGCGGCGCTGGAGAATTTAATAATAGCGGTGGGCGTGCCGCTGCAGACCTTTTCATATACCGTCGCAAATATAAATACTTTCTAATTATATACGCGCGTATCTAAAATACTATATATAATATGGAAGAGATAGGTTCGGTACCCATTACATACTATATTCACAATCATTCTGGTCACTTCGATCTAGAATATTAAGTTTATTTGTGTTCGTTCGTTTGTGTTTGCTTAATGTTTGTTTTGAGTTTCTTTTTGCACCAACAAAAGAGATCATAGAGATTTATTAGAGATAGAAGTAGTTTTTATATGTATCTAGAAATTACGTATAATAAATATATGTAAAATTACATAAAATGGTTAGTACATTAAGTTACAAACTAACAAACTGAACTATATTTTGTTATACAACAAAATTATTAATAGTTAAGAACTTTATATTTAATAAGAATAAGGTTTAATTTAAAAAAAAATTACATAATATGTAATTTCTTAGCGCTTTGATTAGCGGTATTCAAAGTGTGGCGTTTCGAAGACGACGCGGGGCGAGAGGGATTGGAGTGTCTTAACACTAGGTTCCCTCTGCCTATGGTAGACGGAAGGAATTTATATATAATAAAATTAAATAAACTTATATAGGTAAATATAGTTGATGATGTTACGTTACTATATTAATTGAAATATAGAAATATATATACTTATGGATTTGTGGAAGTAATAGACTAAATGAATGAATGATAACACTGTAAATACTATGAATATTTTTTATAATATTATCTAATTGTAGAAATAGAATACCAGTAGAGGGGGAAGAATTTTTTTTTACATTTTACATGATGACATCCAATTAATTTTCTTAGTAAACTCTGAAATACAGTTAGATAAAGGTAAAATAAATCCAAAACGTATTATTTTTCATTATAGCAAAGTTATACAGTTTTTATATTATAAACGTTATATCAGCGACGGAAACTAGGTTTATTATTCAGTGTAAATTAAGCAATACAGTCTCTTAATATCTTAATAAAAAATTAAGATTGTTTTCATATTAAAAGCTAGGAACGTTTTTACTTAACTTTTAAAAGCACTTAAAATTGAACTTCTTCTCAAATTTGAATTTCTAATAATATAAAATTCATTCTAATTCATTCTAATAATATAAAAATAAATTACAAACTGTAACTACGATTACGGTTATATCCGCCATTTTCAGTTACTTTCATGGAATTGACGTGATTTGGTTGTTATTTTGTTAAAATAACTCAGTATCCCCCTAATTTAAAAAAAAATATTGAATAATATATCTATTATTCAATAATTTATTAGAATTCGTTTTATTATCTTTATAGTTAAGTACCTTTCAGTAAAACTTGTGCATTTTCATTGTATTTTTTTGTTATTCTTGTTGTATATTTAATAAATATATAAAATAAAATAAATTAATAAAGGTTTTTTATATATAACATTGCAATATTTCAGATCATTCAATATCACTGCAAATTTTCAATTAAAAATAATTATCCTGTAAATCTGATAACAAATTTGAAATGTATAGTTTATTTTATTATTTTTTATATAGGCTGCTTGCAACCTGTTTTATTAGCGAGTCAGGATTTCATAAAATACTCGCATATGTAATATAAAAAAATACGTAAGAGTTTGAGAAACAGAATTTCTTTGTTTACATTTTTTTTTCATACCATAATGAATACTACTTTAACATAAATTAGAACGTAAAGCTTTTTTCTCTTTTCAGATAATCAGATTGCTGATATATAACATATATACATGTAAATAGTCATTCCGCGTACATTGACATTGTTATATTCATAAATTAATATATTAGTTTATATATTTACCACACGAATAAATATATAAAAAAATGTAACATTGTCTTTAAAATTTCAACAAAAAAAACTGGTAAAATTAATATTTCACATGTCCAAAAACGCTATAAATCTTTCTTATCTAGTTATGCAAATTGGAATTTTCTTTTGTTATAAAGCAGTTGTGCTCCAGAGCTTGAATATAATGCAAGCATCTACCTGGCACCCAGTAAACTTGAATAGTAGTGTGAGAACTTGGTGGATCAGTGATAGCAAAATCAGTTGAGGTTGTTAACGCTGTTAACGCGACAGGAAAATTAGAAATTAAAAAATATTATCAAACACAATTTCTCATGTGGCGTTGAGTTTCGCCACGCAATCCCTCGAGAGTTCAGTGGAAAGTTAGGGAAATGTAGTGACTGAAAATGGGAACGAAGTATCTTAATATTAGGTTCCCAGGTTCCCGCTGCCCACTCTGTTATGTAGGGAACACAACGTAAAGCTAAAAAAAGGTGATAGCGAAACGGTGAATAATTTGGCGTACAATATAAGCTACGTGTTATACGACACATTCTCTGTAAGTAAGATAAATGTTATTTCGACAACTATTCTACTAGTTTTAAAGTTGCAAAATGTTCAATGTAATTTCGCATTATCTATCTATTCTATTATGTTAGTGAAAAAAAATTATCGTTTCTATGGTTATACTTGTAGTCAATATTTACTTGAAATTCACTTAAAAAATCTAAATCTACAAGTGGTTTACTTTTTTTATACACTTTCACACTTCAACACCTCCAATTAACGGCGTAAATAGAACAAGTATACTTTCTTAATACATACATTGTTGCATTAGATGAGTTACATCATGTGTATTTGTATAAGCCGTTCCTTCTATTTTTTAGAGCTAGAAACACTTGTAAATTAGTAATAATAGTTCTTTTTATAATTTGGGCCTATATGCATATAATTTTTATTTGTTGTTTTTTTAACTTCACACTATATCCCGCACATAGCAGTTTAGTCAGGGGGAACCTGGGAACCTAGTATTAAGACACTCCGTCCCCATTAAGAAACTTCCGTTTCCCACTTTCCACCAAATGACAGACAGACATGATGGTAAAACATCTATTAAGATTTTTTTGTTATATTTAAATTTTAAGTTTGTTAATCAACTCGTTCCTATTTCTATATATTTTAACAACATTGAGTGTACAATAACTTCTCAGGAAATTATATTTTTGGAAGTTTTAATAACTTTTACATATTAATAAGTAAAATATTTTTCAAACTTGTGAACCGCTTTCTTTTGTAAAGAATGTCATCCTTTCCGATTTAATAGCCACCGTATTCATTTTTTTATATAAAATCTCAATATTCTCTGATATCAGCACATTATGTATCAACCTACACTTTGCTCACAAGTCTCAAGCTAAACCTAACGCGTAATAGGTACATATTTTTTTTGCTTATTTGCATTTTAAATATTTATTTTTAAAATAAAACTTTATATTAAATCGTTGAAGATGTTTTTTGCCTATTTTACTAAAACTAATAATAACTACGAAATAACTAGATAAGACCCGTCTATAAGTTAAACTTATTGATTATTTTATGAAGATGTAGGCTTAATTTGTATTATTGTTAGTGATTAAAAATAATTATAAATTGATAACCATAACTATATTTTGGTCCTTCTTTATTCTTATAGAATAGCTTACAGCGTAATAAATTCTTCATTGACTAGCCCCATTTCGTAGACAAAATAGTTGTTATAATGTTTATACTATTGACTAATGTATAATTGCACAACAGGTAATAGATTACCGCAGATCTATCTATCGATTAGCGTCTGTCAGGGAAACATAGAAGCTGGCTACTCTACTTGGCAGCTGACAGCGACATCCGCTATGTAAAATTGTATTTTTTAATTTTGCAAGTTACTATTAATTGTACTTTTAAAATAATAATAAGTAGTTACATAAAAGATTCACGATATACCCCGCATATTGATAACTTGACAGCGGGAACCTAGTGCTGAGACACTTCGTGCCTCACTTTCCGCCCAATTTTTAAGATATTTCATGTTTGAGAGACAAAACTCAACGCCATGCTTTGTCTTGTTACCGGAGCGGTCAGTAATTAAATAAAAAAACAGATATAATTATAATAAAGACAACAATTTTGTCGAATTGAAGATTTAATTTTTCTTTGCGAGTTCGTCCGCTCTACGTAATATTAATTGGACGAAATATCAGATTACGATGGACGGAATGCTAAATTTTCTCTACCTATGTGAGGAATAACATGAGACTGAAAAAAATATTATTATGTAGTCATACACTGTGTACTAAAAATGTTATTAGTTCCAAGTCATCAATGTTTTGTATTCTATATAAATTAGTAGTAGAGTATTAGTAGAGTAGAGAAAATAAACTCACACTTTGACCAAATATACATATACAGAAAAATATTAAATTTAATTAAATTATGGCGAGCATTCCACGTATGATACACGATTAAAGAGTATTGTCGAGGCTATCGGTAGAGTCACGCCAGGGCGCTATCGGCTCATTATTAAAACGCGTTATAATTTCATAGAAACAATGTAAGCTATGAAAGGGCGCTAATTAATACAAATTCGGCTAAATCGTCATAATAATTAACAACTGGAGCTAGTCGTGGGGACACGCAACTCTACATACTCGGAACGTCGTCGGCGCTACGCGGGAGCGAGGATAATAAATATATGTTATATCATTTTATTATACATCGTGGCGCAGTGGGAAACGGAATGACTGTGGGTTCGATCACCATTCGGGGAATAATTTTTTTTTCCGCACTAGTAGACAAAGTACGGTGTCGAGTCCTTTCTGTCTACTCTGTTATGTGAGTGTGAAACAAAAAAAACTATAGAAATAAATTTATAATAAGCATTGCCTACATAAACATAACTTAATGACACAAACAAAAGCAAACATGACTTTTATTTTGAGTAATTATAAGAAATGCTGTGAGTACTGTTTAAATAACGTACACAAAGTAATTGTAGATGTTAGAGGGCGATATGCAATAGAGTTAATTATTAATTTCACAGTACGACGCGACCTTCACTCGCCTTCACCCGCCTTCACTCCGGGTGAAGGCTTATAAAGTTTTATTGTGTGTATTTATTTTTTATGTTTATAGCATACCACTTGATTAGTGAATGCTTTTAACTTGATTTGAATTGACTTTTTTTTATTCTAAAAATTTGTAGACTACGCTTAGTAATAATATAACTGAGTGAGAAATCTGCTTCTCTGTCTATTTCAATATTAAAAGTTTAAGAATTCGCTTAAAAATTAAAAAAAATTAGAAATTAGATAAACGCGCTAATCTTAGGAACTACTAGTCTCAATCAAAAAAATATTTGTATGTCGTTGTCCATGTATCGAGGAAGGCTATAGACTATATTAAATCACGTTAATCTTATCGATGTAACCCTACTTGTACACGTAATACTGGTTGACATATTTTTTTATAATAAATCAATCTAACAGCAAATATCACTCATTAGATGCGACAATGACGTTTTTACATAATGTTTAAATGTTTTAAATAAATGAGCGATTGCGAAGACTATTTAGTCTTAGTAAGTACTTTATCTCGACGTAAGCATCTACTTAGTACGTTCAAGAAACATTCTGGATTAGTTCAGTAAAAGTATTTAACGTATGTTAGTGGTATTAGTAACATGTAACATGCAGATACGCCAAAGATAAAAACAGATGTTTTCAAGAGATATCAGGCATCATATAAAGATGATAATAAATTCAATTTTAAATGTTATCTTAAATATACAATATTAGTTACAAATTTTGTTATTTGTTTTTATAGAAAGCCATTTTTACTATTTTTAACTAGGCATATAAATAAATAAATACACCAAGCCGCGCCTCTTGGACGATTTCTAAGAGACGCGGGTCCAAATCCCAGTACGTAAAATTTTTTTATACGTTTTCTAAATACGCTATATTTAACAAAACAACAAAAAATTTCTTAACATCTTGGGCTATAAATAATAAGTATTTATTTTTCCTCTGCTGAAGCTGCAAATAACATAATTACATTAAATATTATACAAATAGAACACGAAACAAACCTATTAAAACACATTTTGTATAAGATTTTTAAACCAAACACGACGAGCTTTTAAAAAATTTCAATACAACGTGAGGCACGTAAAAGGGTAGTATATACGTATATATGTACGAGTATGTAGTCCATCCATAGTTGTATAGTCCGGTCGAGTCCGCCAGGGGGCTGGGTAGTTTGTATACCCATTACCGACGAGATGAGCAGCGGTCGCCATGATAATCGAATCGCAGTGAAATAGCGCGAGAATCGATTGTGCACCGCAAATCGACTACTAATTAAGCTTTCGGTTGTTCCATCGGACGTAGGAAGTGATGTGATGTGACGGAACGGAAACGCCGTTATTGTTTATAGTCTGTGTCATTTTATTTGTCACCGGTTAAAACTGTTTAATGTTTAGTTTACTATTTTTGTACGATGATTTTATTGTAGTTAGTTAGGTTAGTTATAATAATTGAGACCATCGTGTCACATGGTTTGGGTTTAATACACACACTTGGGTAAATTTAAATAATTTATCTTATCTTATGACAAAAACTTCGGCGTTGGGTTACGCAAATGAACTTGCTGTTTCGCAAAATGGATAACAGAGTGTATATTGAAAACATATACTACTTACTTCATAAATACCCAAAATATATATAAAATAAAATTTTAAATCTCCAACATCTGTAGCGCTCTGTACTTCAGTTCATTTATACGGACTAAACAGGCTCTATATCTAAACCTAGACTAAAATCTAGGAACAGGAACATAATGCAAATCAATTAAGGGCAAGACGAAGCGGTGGACTTTTATGGAATACTAACAACGCGAATCGATTGTACACCGCAATCTAGTAGGTCTAATGAAGCTTTAGATTATTTGCGGAGATGGAGAGAAATAGACAAGAGAATTTGTTGTCACATGTTATGGTGAGTTATGTGAGCTCGCGTACATAAACTGTACATAAGCTTTTTAATTTTTATGTAAATAGAATTACCTTTAAAGTAACAATTTACACTATTTACAATTGTAGTTCTATGATGTTATACTATTACGTGTTAAATATTTATTGTAACACCATCATGAAAAGTATAATAAAAAGCAGAAGCATCATTCTCAGCAAAATCTACTTTCTGAGATTCCTACAGAACTAACACTAGCAGTAAAGGCTTAATAGAACAAAGAATATCATAAATTTGGCTAAAGAAATTAAATAGAATTGAAGTCTCTGAAAAATTGCATTTAGAATCTAGTCTTTATGATATTTATTTGTAACTGTCAATAATTCACGCTTAAAAATATAAATATTGTATTCGGGGGATTAATTTAAATAAGTATGTTTATGATATATTTAAACAACAACTAAAACTATATTTATTGATGTTTAAATCAATATTATAAAATTTAATTTAATTACTCGTTACATGTAAACGTTTTGATACAATATCGTGAAATATCGACGTTAAATTGTGCTCTCATTTGAATTGCGTTCATATTTGCTTTAGCGGAGTCATTATTAGGTTGGCTTTATTGTGTAATCTAAAACCAAAATATGTTGTTAACGAATATAGCTATCTAGTATTTATCTAACTAAATCGGCATACATTACCTAATGGATTCAATTGAATTCTTATCAACGAATCAATATTAATGTAATTTAACAGTCTGATCGAATTATCTACCGAAACAGGATTAAATAAACATTTTAATTCAATAAAAAGAAATTGACATCGACTGTCAATTTTAACACAGATTATAAAATCACAGTGACACACTTGACAAACGGATTGAGCGATCAAACGTCAAAATACGTTTCTCTCTTTAACTGATGGCCAGCCAGCGTCTTGGGACCGAGGGAGATGAACTGAGACAACTCAAGATTACGCAGTAGAAAACAAATAAAAACATTATGGGCAACGCATTAAGATGTTTTACACTTATCGTGATACGATCTCTCGTCTCCTTTTTGTAATAATTATGGTTAATCTGGCAACACTCGCGGTATCGGGGGCATAATGGGTGCTTTTTTCTGTGGCAACCCTAATCACGTGTCAGATTTGCCGTGTTGCTCTTCGGCATTAATGATTTTACAAAATGGGTTCTTTATCTAATTTCTTTTTTATTAGCATGACTTTAACCGGTCGTTGTACGGAAATTGTGCATCGTAAGATAGAATACTAAAGTGGCGCCCACACGACCACGGGACGCTCGATGGATGGCTTCGTGTTACATAAGCATGTATATAAAATAAGACTAGCGAAGAGCAAAAATTTACCTTGTTATTTACATTATTAGATAATAGTATCTCTTATATATTTTACTAATTCTCACATAAAATCTAGGAAATATTAAAAAATTAAGGAAAATAAAGTCCGCCTCACAATTTCTACGCTTTTACAGAATTACTATTGCTGAACAACAAAATCCTACACAAAATATGGCTCTATTATTACCATAAATAACAATCTTAAAGATCATTTACTAGTAGGATATATGCAAAGAACATACATGTAAATATGTTTTTTAGAAAGTAATCAAGGAATCTTTTACAAGTATTTCTTAAATTGCATGAAAATTGTTACCGCGAGGATTTTGTTTAGCTTCACGCTGTATGCCACATTCATAGTAGGCAGAGAAAACCTGGGAACTTAATGGTACGTCATTCCGTTCCCATTTAGAAACTTCTGTCCCCACTTTCCGCCGAATTTTGGGAGGCATTGTGTGTTGAGTGACGGAAACCGCAACGCTTTGCCTCGTCACCAAGCAAAGAAAGTATTAAAAATGTTTGTGTCACGACTGGAATCAATTAAATCATTAATTCATTCATTCGCGCGAGGATCAATTTGTTAAAATTATCGAATAAACGTATTTTATGTAAAAAATAAAAATGACACTTCTTGACTCGTAACTAGCAAACTTATTGTTAAACTGTTAAAGGTTGAATGTGTGCGTTACAACACTGTACGCATAACTCCGAACGGAATTATGCGTTATTTACGTAAATGTAAATAGAACGAATATTATTTATTCATACTTCGTATTTCGTATTAAATGAACAGTGTTTCATTTGTCTGATGCACATCTTGCCGTTTTTGTAATAAACATATAAATAAATAATCACCGTATTTTTTTTATTTTGGAGCACTACATTTGAGTACCCTGAGACATGTTACATTTAGGTTGTCCGACAACACGTTAGGCCCTAAATAATATATATTAGCAACTTTGTATCATCACATCACAAAATATAATTTCTTTTAAGATTTGAATTAAAGAACTATTTATTTGTAAATTGCGTTTTTATCTAATAAGAAGTAACCAAGAGTGTAGCAATGTGGGCTCGAGCATCGTGACGACATCATCACGTTGGTGACATCGACGTCAGTCTGAACCTAGTGTTAAGAAGCTCTTTTCCCCGTAAACTACCCAATTGCGTGTATAGTGGCGGAACTGAACTCTGTACATATAATTTATTTTTTCCGGAATATATCTTTTTGGTATCTTTTCCTCACTTTTTAGTTTAACCCCTGTTCAGCCCCGTACATGTAGGCAGACTGTGAGAACCTGGGAACTTTGTGCCAAAACACTTCGTTCTGATTAAAACACACTTCGCGCGAACTTCTGAAGGTAGCGCGTGTTGAATGGCCAAACTCAACGCACCGCTGAGGAAATGAAAATATTAAATATTTAATTTCCTCGAGTGGGAATAAAACTCAAAACCTATGGCCCTATATGTGCGCTACGACTTTTATGTTTAAAAATAAAATATACTCACAATACGATGGCTAAACCATTAAAAATAATTTTCCATATACCATTGTGAAACAAAAATTATCTTACCATTGAATAAAATAAGCCAATTTGAACTTTGTACCTTTCTGTTACTGTAAAGTAAAACAAATAAAGTAAATATTTTCCTAGCGTTAGTAGGAAACTAATAGTATATCGACGCGGGCGGGTGTACCGGTGTAGCGCATGACGCGCACAGCGCAGTAGCAGCTCTTATGATTAATGATCGCTCTTTCGCGGACTGAATTGACAAATTATTAATAATGTAACTTTTATAGTAAGTTTTGTTAAAGTTAGATTTTTCAATTTACTGTTTTCAAAATGATTGAGATTTATATTGTTGGTTTATCTCTGGTGATATCACTTTAAGAAATATATAAGGATTCAGAGAATCTTGTTATGTACCGCTCTGTTTTTTAGTTATATTTATTTTAAGAATATTGCTAATTAGGTTGCACAACCTACTTGGGTGAACGTTATCTAGACACTCGGCAGTGTGTCCGCCAAGTTCGAGCAAAAAAAAGCGGCACACCGGCCGTGGGTTATATTACACGAACCATTTCGGGACAATTTCGAGCCCCCTATAACTCAAAATCTATTTTATTTACGCATATATCAAATCTAGTATCTGTTGAGACCCCCTTAATTATCTAAAATACAAAATTTCATTAATATACCTATTGTAGGTCTTGAGATATTGGCGTCAGAAAATCGCTATTTTTACTATACACTCACTGACTGACTGACTCACTCATC
>DWAP01002695.1:0-13054 GCA_018230625.1 Heliconius eleuchia | reverse complement strand
ACACCACCAGTACCAGGATGATCCTGTTCTAGGCCGGGATCACACGGCACGAAGAATCATTCTGTGTTCAAGACCATTACGAACTAGACCTAATGCTCTTATAATAAAAAAGGCTTCCTAAATTTTTTGCAGCTTAGTAAAAAATACAAATTTAAATGATGAAAATGCTTTATCAGTGTCAACATCAACTCCGATTTTTGTACGGAATTCTCGGTGGTCGACCCCCACTCGCGCTTGTCTGGCATTTTTTTTACTACATCGCAATGATTTACATTTTTCAATGTTTAAAGTAAGTTTATTTTTATAGTCAAAGTTTACAGTAAGCTTAATAAGAACGAATAGTAGCCTGAATGTTAGAACGACGATATGTTAGGACGATCTAACCACTAAACTATAATATTAATATATCACTAAACTATAATATAATATTAATAAGCAATATATTCAAATTAAAGCCCTATGAGTGTAGCATTTAGTAAAATACATACAAATGAATATATATACATATGTTGCTTACATTACTAATGCGCGATGGTCAATTGCCTCAAAGCGATTACGTCGTCCTAATTGCTTATACAGACAGTCGAGTTAGGGTGAAGCATATCGTGATTAAACTTAGAAATATATTATTGGGTCACAAGTAGCTACTTAAGGCTGTTGTGGCGAATGTTTGCGTCTGACTGTAAGCCTATGATTGTAGGTTCGATTCAAACTCGTGGGAACATATTATTTTCATTTCTCCGCTTTGGTTACAAGACAAAGTGCAGTTTTGAGCTTCACCACTCAGCAGGCAAATTCTAGAAAATTGAGCGGTATGTAGGGAACAGTGTCTTAAAATTAGGTTCGCTCTGCTTACCCTACTTCTAAGTAGGATTTAGAGTGAAGCTACCAATAACAATAATAAAATATATACAGGTAAAAAATGCATGCAATTTAGCTTTAATATTATATTTAACTGTATACGTCACATTAACAAATTCATAATGTTTGCTTACATAACAAATGAAAAGGATAGCGCAATTGGAGAAGCAATTATAATAAAGCGATGAGTATTCATTTCACGGTTCGTTTGATCAGTCTGGTTAGTCAGTTGTATGAGAGGGCACTTAGAAACTTTCATATACATAAATATACGTATACTTTCATATACATAATACGTACGAGTATGAAGCTTTCTAAAGTAAAATAAATAATTGTATGTATTTTTTCAAGAAACTTTTGAAATTAATTCTAAATACTTACTTACTTAGGTCTCCCCTACCTCTCTTACAGCTTACAGAATTTTGTAATATAATAGCTTCACGCTGCATCCCGCAAACATCAGGGTAAACAGAAGGAGCCTAGTGTTAAGATACTGCGTTCCCCACTTATCGCCCAGTTTTCGAGACATTGCATGTTGAGCGACGGAACTCAACGCCGCACTTTCCCTGAATAGATTTTCTATATATAGGCATATGAAACAAAAACATGAATTCCAGGAGGCGCTCGGTACTAGTAATAAGGCATGCTCGCCGCGACGACTCCGCGTCGTACGAGTGCAGGGCGCAGGGCGCTGTGGGACCGCCGGCTATCGCTACGGCGAATGTTAGCGTTCTACCACAGATCACCGCTACGCCGGATACACGTAAGAATTGTTATAATTATAATATATGAATAGCTTAGTATTTTTTCTTCAATCGACTATTTTAAAGTGCTTGCAAAAGTCTTTTGAATATAGAATATTTTGAATAGAATAAACATACATACATTAAGTACCTATATATGAAACATTTATGATGCCAACAGTTACACGACGATCAAAGTTACATTTATTTATTTTGGCACTGAAATAATGTTATTCTGAGTAAACATTTCTATAATAACTAAAGATTCTCTTATAATACAAATATTAGGTATATTCGGAATTCCAAAAATATATTAATTTATATAAATTGCGAACTAAACTATGAGTTTTGCCGATTTTGTCCTTTTCAGACTTATCTTAACTCGCCCAAGATATATAACACAAAAATTAGAATAGGTTATTGGCATGTTAAGACAAAACAAACAAAGTATTGCTAAAATTTACTAAAAAAATTACATATAGAAGAGAATGTATGTCAAATAAGAAAATATGTAAAATGTTCAAAAAATATTAATTAGGTAGGTAAAAACTAAAGCTTAATATAAGTAAAAAATGGAGAGCGTTAAGATTTGATGATATAAACATAAACGTGTAAATAACAAGTGTTTGTTTACACAACATTGTTTACAAAGAACAATGTCAATACAACTCGTATAACAGAACTCACTACGATATCATAACTGGAAGGCATACTGTATACTGTCACACAGTCAATGTGACATACAGAGTTCACATATGCTTCTGCGAAAGTAAGAATAGGCAATAAAATCATACCCATCATTGTTTCATATGTATGTATATCAGTTTTTAGCTGGTTCTATAAAAATAAAATATTTTTCCTTATTTTTTTCTTTTGTAACTCTTTGAATGAAGAAAAAGGCATCTTCACTTTGAAGGATTTTTTTCATTAGTTAAAAATCTGAAAAGCTTTATATTGATATCACTCAATTGCTGTCGTTGAATCAATAGATATACCATACCAGGATGGTGGGACAGTTGATTTATGACGCTTAAAGTGGCCAACTAATAGTAGGTTTTAATCCCACTCCAAGATATATATTATATATTCTGCAGTGGTATTATATACATTGAATTGGGTGCAGGTCAATACACAATGCCCCCCTAATCGTTCAATAGCCCGTGAAGTACGCAGAAGTAGAAAAAGTATTAGAAATATTGGCTATTGGGCGTCTTCAGACGTTTGGTTAGACAAAATTAGATTAGGTTTCACGTAAATATAATAAATAAAATAGGAAATCATGTTAGTATAATAATCATATTGAATAATGTAAGAAAACAATTTATTTACAGCACCCGGTGCGCCGTGTCCCATGCCGGACCCTGCCTCCTACTGTCTAAACGGAGGCACTTGTTTATTCTTTGAAGTAGTCCAAGAACAGGCTTGCAAGTAAGTTTAATAAGTAACATAACATGTTATTATTATTACTATTATCATATCGGCCAGTCGTGGCGCAGGGGCACAAGCCTGTAACTGTAAGCGGGACAGATTGTGGGTTCGATTGCCACTCGAGGAAATGGAATATTTAATGTTTACATTTTGTTCCTTCTGATGTCGAGGCAAAGCGCTGCGTTGATTTCCGCCACTCAACAGGCAATGCCACCAGGATTCGGCGAAAGGTGGAGAGCGTAGGGATGCGGGATACAGCGTGTAGATGATTAAAATATATATTAACTAATTTGGATTAAAGTACTTTTGTAATGGAACAAAATTACGATACATGATTTTGTTTTTTTCACAAAGGGTTTTTCCTTTCTTCTAAAATCTTAGAAAGTTTTTGATGGTATCATAATATATAAATAATCATATAGGCAGTAATTTATACAAGTAGAATTATGAAACAGAAACACATGCAAACTATTTCGTTACAATGCTACCAAATCAATTTAACCACTTCCTCAGTAAAACTAAAGTTGTTAAAAGGAAGAGGTTACACAACAGAGAGGTTACTCAAATACAATTTTAAATGTAAAACCTCAAATAAAGCGGGCGTCCAAATTTTCTTAAATATTTAGTTTACTTATTTAAGGCATTTTTTTTATTTTCGTTTTCATATTAATATTTCCATTGTAGGTATATCACATATTTCCTATTTGGAAAACAAAATGGTCGCTAGATTTTCCTTGCCAAGTAAAGTTGAAATTAGTACCTTTTCCTAAATTTAATCAATCTGTTGCGTAATAACATTATACCTACTAGCCGGCATCCCACAGTGTTTCGAATCCGGGCAGAAAACGGAGTAGTAAAAATAGTTGAGTTATAAAGAAAACAAAAAACCCGTCTAATTAATTTTTGCCGTTAATTAGACGGGCGTTAATTAATGCCTTCGAATAATGAGGCATAAGAGTGTGACTGTAACGTAATGGTTGTGGGTTCGATCCTCACGCGGGGGAATTAATTATTAATTATTAATAATTTCATTTCTTCGCTCTGCCACCAAGGCAAAAAGGCCGGCGTAGAGTTCCGTTACTTATCACGCAATGCTCCGAAACATTCAGCGGAAAGTGGAGAACGTAATATCTAAACATTAGAATCCCCCTACCTACACTGCTCTATGCGGGATACAGCGTGAAGGTATTTTTTTTATATATCCAGTAACACTATCAACTCCAACGACGTATTATCAAAATCGTTTCCCTGGTTTAACAGTTACTAGGGACCAAAGAACGGACACGTATATACGAGCTAAAAACCTAACCTTCCTTTTGGGCTTCACCGCAGTCGGGTAAAAAAGGTAGTCGAAAAAAAACAAGGTTACCTGTACCCTACAGCATATGCGTGATAAGATATGAATCTCAATAGAAATGTTAATAAATTGGTTGAACAATTTCAGATGCCCAGAAGGTTTCAACGGGCAACGCTGTGAGAACAAGGACGTGTCGAACAGGAGTAGTATGTATCATTCCTACACATGCAAACTGGGCCTCTCCACGTCCTACTACTGTTAGCTGTTACCCACCAAAATTGTTGCTGCGTCTTTTTATAGAATTCCAATTTTATTTGTCTCAAATGTGCAAAAAAATTGCAAATTTAACATAAATTACGGAATTTTAACATAAATTATGGAATTATTACTAAAAATATGAATAAACAACCTATTTTGTTATAAAAAAATAATTGATTGGAGAATAGTTTTTTTTGTTATATTAAGTAAAATTGGAATTTTGAAAAAAACTGTATGCAAATAATATAATCGGACACTCGTATCATAGACATATAGCATATGATTATAATAATTTTGGAATTCGTTTTTTTTATTAATACTTTTTTTTTTAAATAATTCTATTCTGTCATTTTAACTTTTTTTTTAAACCTGAGTATTCCATGTTATATGTCTATGCGAGACAGGACTTAAAAGTATATTCCTCATTATTCCCCTTAATTCCTATCCCGTTTAAGTAATTTAATTTTTTTAATTTATTATATTAGTTCATCAACATTTTGTAGCGAAACTAGGAAATGCTTCATTTGTTGCATTCTGCAATGTTATTGTTAGGGCCAGCTGTCTTAATGGCAATTTTTTTTTATTTGAATCTCATGCCTCTCGCGCTAAGATGAGAGCACATGCAGCTTCTTTTATTTATTACGCACAAACATTTACTTTTTTTGCTGGAAATTCGTATGCTTATAAACTTTTTGTGAAAGCTTTAAATTATTCTAGATATAAAATGTAAAATATGCACATATTGTATGAATAGCTGGCCCAGTGAGATTATAATTATAAGTGAAAACTAGCACTATTACTAAATTTTTACTAAAATAACGAAAACTGTCGAAAATATTTGGGATATTTTTTTCTTCGCCAAAAAAAAAATCCGCGATTGAAAAAATCAAAAACATAAAAAAATATTTCGTTCTATCAGACTTATGTACGAAGTTGTAAATATTTTACACATATTTTGTAATTTTACAATTTTTTATATTGTTATTAACTAATAAGGTTTGAAACTTACTTAGGTAATATTATTCTGATGAGACTTGCAAGTTGTGTACATATCTATTAGGATAAGTTTTTTTACAGTTAAACTAAACGGACTCTCGCTACGCACAGATTTTTTAAATATTATTTTAATCATACATTTTTAGATTTTGATCTATGCATTAATGACTTTACAATAGTAAATTATTTTTTCTATAAATAGGTATTGTGTAATCGATATTGTTTTGCAACAATTTATATTGATTGACCTTTTTTGTAAAATTATTCAATAAATGTTTGCCGTAGGACTTTTTTTATAACTGACATTAATGTTTCAATTGTCTTTGATAAAGCCATTAATGCGATATAAAAGGTTTTTGTAATATTTTTTTTATAATTTCAAAATTTCCAATTTCATACCAGATATACTCCACCTAGTCAAATAGCAGTTTTAGTACCACCTTAGATAGTTAAATAATTATAATTATTGTGTGGTCAATGGAAGAATGGTTGTGGATATAGCGACATCACTATTTCTGTTTACTTTATCTATGTACTTACTATATCTCTATATAGGACCGAATCTATTTATTTTGGTTTTATTAGTTGATTATTTTTTTTGTATAAAGTTCAATATTTAAGTTCATTATTTATACTGTAATTTAAATAGAAGGAACTATTTATTTTAGTTCAGTCTGAGGATTATAGGGCATTTGGGTGACGTCATAATTTTGTAGAGCAGAATGATACGCCATTTTACTTTTTTGTAGTCTCACAACAAATACTAAGGCGAAAATTATTGTGTTGTATAATGTAATGAAAATACCAAAATCACAATAAAAGAATGAGTGTTGAAATTAACAGAGAGGCGAAAATTTGTTTTTTTTTTCATTAAAATTTTATTTTCTTCCTTACCTTCGAATTTGAATACAGTGGAATGAACGGAAGATGGTACGTATTTTGTTCAAAATTATAATTTTATTTATGTTGTTCACTAAAATCTTCACTATCCGCACTCATTTCACATGGAAAAATGTAACATTCGCCACTATTATTCAACACTATTGTCATTTTTTTATGTATCGCAAAACTTATTACACATACAGTTCGCACAAATGATCATTAAAAATATATAATTTAGTTACATTTTTTCATTGTTCTAATGTATTAGTGTACTAATGCTTCTTCACTCTAACTAATTAACTTCACGGGAAGCATGCTTACTGGGTCGAATTAAACTTAATATTTGTTGTGAGATGAAATAACCGCATGTTAACATTACTTATTTGTTAGGCTTACTTCTTAAATGTCACGTTACTGGCGCCATTTCTATACTTTCTATTTTAAAAAAAAACAAAAGCCTTCTAACGTACATTCAAAAAGATGTACATACATAGATATATTATGAAATTACATTTACGCTACAATTAATGTGATATTTAATAATTACCACTTCATAAAATAATAAAACGTTAATTAAACGACGAATGAAATTATTTCATGAAAAAATATGCCAAGTTAATAATATAGGGTAATCATTTTTACTGCGATATGATGTATTAAAAGATTAATTCTCTGCTTTCAGGTTTAGGAGAGCGACTATGGTGATCGAAAATTCGAACGAATTATTTTCCAAGAAATATAATTTACAAAGCATTCCCGCATTTAATATAATATTAAGCTTATTTTTTAAGCTTAAATGGTAGTGGTAAAATGTATACGTTATTAAGGCGCTCTGTATAAAATATTCTACACTTTAAACGAAAAAGTACATCTTATCATTTTCTGTAACCCAATAAAAAATACAAAAAAGAAAATATGAACACCCACCTACCTAGAATTAGCTAATTTATAAATATAGCTAACTGTTGATAATAAAAATATTTTTGATCACTATTCACAAATCTATACAAATTGCTAAGCATAGTGCCTTATATTTTTTGTAACGCCTATTTTTGCATCTATTTATTCAAAAACGTAGTTGTGAATGTTGTTAGTGCTTAGTTTTATGTGTACAGGTACTTATAACTTTAAAAAAAAATATACTTATTTAAAAATGTTACTTTTGGCGCATCATAAGCTGCAAACAAAAAAATACATTTTTATTATATATTTTTTCAAATTGACTATAGACTGCGAGATTAATTGTATTTTGTATCTATCTTTAAACGTCAGGAACGACTGTATCTAGTTTTATTGTTAATATTAATAGTAGATACTAGCCGTTCCTAATATAATAGTTGCATATTAGCTATACAAACCATGTAGAATGCTTATGCTTTAAATAAGTCTCTATGCTTAAAAATAATAAGAAAACAAAGACCCAGATGGAATTATTATTTATTATATTTTTTCTCACGTGATTTTTTTATATAAGAAGAAATACTTAAAAACAAATAGCTATGCACCTCTAGATGTAAATTTTTGATTTGTATAAGTGTATTTTTTATAGCCAACTGCCATACGCTTTTTATGAATTAAGTAATTTATTTACAAATTTAAACATTGTCATTAATTAACTAAATACAAATCCTTGAATGAATGATAAATTATTTAATATCTATATTTAATACAACTATAGCTACGTAATTAAAAAAAACATATTATTTAATCATCTTTCCAATTAACATTTTTCTTGTAAGAATCATCAACCAATGTGGCAAGTTTAAATATAAAAAAACTCAACAATTTTTTTACTAATATCAAAATGTTAAGTTGTATTAACTATTTTGTACAGTATTATTTGCTGAGTAGACATTATTTATTGTACTCCTAAAACGCTAGTTTGTAAGTGCTTTGTTATATTAAATAATCAAATAAATTTGTTCTTTTATTTATTTCAGATGTTATCTTTGGTATATTTACAGAATTGTTTACAGAATTTACGAATCTATATGACAGTGAAAGTCTTATCATAATTTATTCTATATACTAGGATAACCACAAAAACTATAATACGAAGTTTATGCTCTTAGCTATGATTTTGAGGCCAGTTATGGCGCAGGGGCACAAGTGTAAGACTGTAAAAGCGACAGATTGTGGATTCGATTCCCACTCTTGGAAATATTCAATATTTTCATTTCCTTACACATCATACATAGCAGAAAACTGAACTTATTAAGAATGGAGTGTCCTAATAAATCAAGTTCCTAAGGTCCCTTTATATCTGGCTATGTGCAGAATATAACATGAAGCTAAAAAAAATACTATATTAAAAACAAAAAGGCCAAGAAAAATAAACTTTACTGACGTAATCTATTTTATTAGTACATAGAAAATAAATTGAATTAAAAAATGTGTAAGTGAGTGATTTTATGTTTAAAATTACTTATCATACATACTATCACAGTATAAAATACAAAAAAGGTGGCAATTAAATAAAATGAAAAAATTATAAAAAACATCTAACATTTTTTTTTCATTTTCACAATATCTGGTTGCCGCTGTTATGAATTTGTATTTTTTCATATGTTTCGTGATACTCATAAAGTTAAAAGGAATTCATTGACACAAGAATAATCAAAATGGTCTATACTTATGGTCTCTACAATGCCATATAGAAACAAATATACATACATAGATTGATAAATCCGTTACGTTGGGAAAACATCATATGTGCATGAATTAATTTATTAATAAAGTATTCCTTAAATGTAAAAGTACTCTTTATAGCAAAAAAAGAGTAAATTTTAAAGAAATTACACTTATTATCAATTAAAATTAACATTACACATACTAACTGCCACTTCACTAACTTTATCAGTCTAATAAAAACACCCTTATACCAAAAAAATCAATCAACAAGCTTATAACTGACAACTGTTTCCATTTTATGTAAACTTGTTGAATAAGATTTCAATTGTACGTTTTGTGCATTCACAATATTAACAGGATCTGCTTCAGCCCATTTCTCAGGAACATCACAATCTGTTTTAGCATGAACATACACATCAAATGAACATCTACAGTCTAATAATGGCAAAAATGATATAGTTGCCGCCACTTGTAACATTACATCTCTAATTTCTTGTTTTATTTTCTTTAAATCTTTACTTCCCACAGTTTCGTTCTTTTCTTTTGATAGTTCAACATCCCCATCTTCATACTGTACATTAAAATCCCAGCACTCTAGAACTTCTTTGTTGGCCACATTAAGAATTATTAGTGAAAGTTTTTTCACTTTTTTGCTCACAATCCATTCTACAAACAAATAATAATTGGATGGTTAATTAATTTCATATTTTTATAAGTTTAGACCTTCATTCAGTTCAGCTATAGTCATCAAAGTAACAAAGTATCCAAACAACCAATCCACAAAACTGATGAATGTGTAATATCAGTTACAATAAACACCTTAGGCATCAAAATATACACAATATAGTAAGAAATGAGTAAAACTGTAAAAGAACTCCTATAATATAAAGACCTAATTATTTCTTACCTTCACTCTGAGATAGAAGATTTGACAGGAAATTCTTGATTTGGGGATCTTCTGATATCAGTAACGTCATACCATATTGTTGTTCTGCTTTAAACGATTCGGGTGGATACAGTCCTCTTTGAAACAATACTGAATTAATAGCGAACTCTGAAAATATATTAAAATTATGGAAATTTGTATTCTAAATATACAAATAATGCCATTAATGACTGGGAAACTTACTCATATATTCACAAATAATTTGCGCTGAACCACGGAGAGTTATACAGTTTTTAGTCTGTTGTTGTGACATTTTTACTTAATTAAGTTATTAAACTGAAATTGTTTACTTATTAACCTAATAAATGCAATATAAGCTATAAAAAATGATAATAAGTAGACGAACATACAAAACCGTTAATAACGTTTTTATTTTTTAAAATGACAAAAGAGTTTGACATAAGTATTTTTCAATTTTGGAATTATGGCAACACTTGAAAAATTTATTCATAAATTTGTGTGCTTAACATTAACAACTTAATTTTATTTTTTGTTATTCATTATAATTTTATTTAACACAAAAAAATATATTTATTTGTGCAAAAAACTTGTCTCTAAAAGGTGTTCAAATGGCCAGTCTTGGCACAGGGGCACAAATTTGTGATTGACCATAAATGAGACTGGTTGTGGATTGATGACAGAGGAAATGTACGAATATTTACTTAAAATTTATATACTTCATTTTTTCGCTCTGGTGTCGAGGTAAAGCATTGAGTTCCGCCACATAACACGCAAAGCTTTCAGAACTCGGTTAAAAATGGAGAATAGAGTGTCTTAACACTAGGTTCCCTCTGCCTACCCGGCTGTGAGTGGGCTATAGCATAATTTGAAAGGTGTTCTTTAATTACAATATCATTAATAATTTCTACAAATACTATATAATTTCTGCGAAATTTAAATATTGTACAATTTGCAATTTTATTTCATTACCCTTCTATTTCCGAAATAAAAAAGAATTTTTTCGTTCTTTATATTCTAATACTCTTATTAATGAACGTATATTTAGTATAACGATATTTTTGAACGTACACTTTAGAAATGCTTTTTGTCAATATCCAAAATATGTCAGTGTCATGTTGATTAAAATCGATTTATTTGTAAATTTTGATAATTTACATTTCCAGACGTACTATTTAAAAAAATGTGCACCGAAAATTTAATAAAGTTTAATCCTTTTTTATTTAAAAAATGAAATAAAGTAAGGTGCAGGATAAACAGTCAATTAAGAATTTTAATTAATTTCAACAAACAAAAATGGGCCGAACACAGAGAAAGCGAAGACACCAGAATTTGACGAAGTTTCACACATGCAATAATGAGAAAGATTTAATATTATTGAATACTTGGCTTTCTAAACAAGGAGTGTGTTATAATAAGAAACTTGTACTAGCAATATTTAGCGACACCGGCCGAGGTGTTCTAACAAAAAAGAAAATAAGTGCTGGCGAAGAACTTATAAATTTGCCTCTTAATTTAACTATAAATGTAACTAGTTTGTTAATGGATGTTGTATTTTGTAGTATATTTTTAAAAAACAGAATCTTATGCTTAGAATTGTACAAACGAAAGGTATCATTTCAGTCATTGATGGCATTTTACTTGATATATTTGAAAGCTCAAGGAGTTGAATGCAAATGGCACATTTATTTGGAAAGCCTACCAAAAGAGTACACTGTACCTTATTTTTTGCCAAATGAAATAAAGAATTATATAGATGATGAAATCATATCTGTGATTAATAAACAAAGAAATATGATTGAGAGCTCATTTAATATTTTTGATGATATTTTACAAAATACTTTAAATGATAGCATTGCAGTTCAAACCTTTAAAAACAATTTCTCAATGTCTTGGTATGAATGGGCCTATTTTACAGTGAATACAAGGTGTGTTTATATGGATCTGTCTAAAGTGATTGATTTAGATAATGTAAGTAAATCTATTTTGTCATTGATCCATGACAATACTAAAATATCTTTATGCCCATACTTGGATATGATTAACCACAGTCCACATACAAGAAACGAAACTAAACTAATAGTTAATAAAGAAATGGTAAATATGTCTATTACTAAAATAAATACAAATATATTTTCAGAAGTCAGATTTTCTATATATACAAAAAATAATTTTGAACCATATACACAGGTTTTTATATGCTATGGTGACAGTCATAATTTAAAGTTAATAACAGAATATGGATTTTATTTACCATCAAATGACATAGATTTTGTGATGTTTAACTTTGAGAAAATTGAATCTTTTTTAAATAAAAATGATATTAAAATGTCTGCTGATCAATTGTCTTTTATAAATAACCACGGGTTAAATAATGATTTGTATATTGATTTAAGAGGCCTAAGTTTTAATTTTTATGGTTTATTAATGGTTGTAAAATATTATTACAATAAAAATATAGATATAAGTAGATTAATCTATTCAGCTGCCATTTGTTCCAATGACAGAGTCCTAATAGAATTTATTAAACCATTGGTAAAAGAACGACTTGTGATCATTCAAAACAGTCTAAGTAAATTAAGCATTTTCAATAAGAGTTTTAGTTTAGAGAACTGTATAAATGTTATGTGTTCGTATGTTAGTATATTAGAAAAGTTTATTAAATGTTAGATGAATGTGGTATGTTGTATTTATTCATTCATGTAGACATCAATCCTTTATAATATTTCAGTAAATATATACATTGTAAACAACACTTAAAGGTTTAAAAATTGTAAATCATAATTTAAAAAATCTAAATCATAATTTAAAAAATAATTTTTTATCTTAATTTTACAAAGAAAAATATTACAGAATCTTAAAAATAAGTGTAGCTTATGAAAGAAGAGGAGGCTGGAATATTATGACACTAGATTCTTTGTTTGTTTATGCTGATAGGGTGAAACTGGAATGATTTTAATTATTTTGTTAATAATTAAATACAGCCTAATATATACTATAATTAGGTATCAGAAGTGAAATGTAAAAAGGAAAACAACACAACACTATATATCA
>DWAP01002694.1:0-13055 GCA_018230625.1 Heliconius eleuchia | reverse complement strand
GTCATTCCATTTATTTATTTATTTCCAACTTATACCCAAGGTACATACTGTTACAATGTGTAAAGAGCAACTCTACATAACGTAATATAGCGCAAAGTTATTTTCTATATTTTACGAATAATACGAAAAAAAAATTGTATTTTTTTTATTTTTCTATACTAATTGTATTTTTTTTATTTTAATTAAACTCACCGTCTAGAGCAGAAGAGTTTTTGTAGCTCCTAATTTTAACAATCGTATCGTACTGTTCGTATTCTTCTTCCTTAGAAGATTCATTCACATATTCCCTCCATAGATATAATAGTAGTTAAAACCATCGAATTAAAGTAAAAGTACAAAATTTTATATATTTTTTAACATTGAAATAAACTATATCTGTTCTTGATCGTTGTCTAGAATAAGGAGAAAAAGACAGGCCAATTATCCATCTTTTAGCAGTTTCTTAATCGCGGTGCGGTGTTATTCTAGTGAGCTCGAAGTTTTTGTACGTCAGAAAATATAACAGTTGAATAAAAAATCTTTGAATTTTTTTTTCAAGATTATAATTAAAAAACCGCTTATTCAAATCGCAATATATTTTACATAATTTTTTTTAGTATTTTTAAAACTAAATCAAAGAAAAATTCAACAAAAACGCCGAAGTAGTTAATAATTTTTTTTATGATTAAAAAACCACAGACCAATATAAAACAAAATGTTTATTAAAATATATATTAACGTAAAATCGTTAATGAGACCAGAATAAGACGCTTGAGTTTGTCAATAATCATGTTCAAGGAAAATATGCAATTGAATGATATGTAGGTACATATCACTCACAACTATCTCATATCATTGAGTATAATTCTCAATCAATTTAAAATATCAACTGCAATTAATAAAAACATCAGCAGCAGCTACAGCAGAGTACTTACTGTTGCTCTTTCCTAAGAGGAAATACCCTATTTAAAATAAAATTAAAAAAATTCTCGATATAATCGCATACAAATTAAAATATAATTCATTTAGTAACCTCAAAACTTCCCACTTTATATAATTAAAAATGAATTTGGTCGCAATTCAAAGTTTTTCCTGGACGCTAATGATCTTCATTGTGGAGTTCCTGTTATTTTTATTCATTAGCACTCTCTAATTAATGGCAAGAGAAGTATAAAATGTACAATTGTTTAAAATTGTAGTCGATTATACGATACTGTAGCTCCATTTTACAAGAAGCAAAATTTAAAACTGTTTATTTGTCCTATACTAATTGTATTAATAATTTGTATATTTTGTGAATGAAGACGATATTATTTTAAATTATTTTATAATAAATACAGTTTTATTAGAAAAGGAACAAAGCTTATACATCAGAATAACACATAGGCTACAATTATTTATGTAAGTATGTAGATTTTGTATAATTTTGCTATAATAGGTATGACAGTAATTTTAAACGGGTGAAGGCGCGCTCGAGTAGCTAGTATGTGTAAATAATATCTATAGCTAAAAAACATAAATTCCATTTATTATAAATGTTACTAAGAACCCTTTATGGCACCGCGTCAAACTATAAGCGACATGATTATGGGTTCAAAGCCTACCAGGTGAATGTTTTATTTTCAATTCCTCATTCTGGCTGGGCAAAACACGTCTTTCAGTTAAGCGATTTTAAAAATTCTAAGCAAAAACATCTTACATCTACATTCCATTACATACATTCAGACATTACATACATTCAGACATTACATACATTCCGACATTACTGAACCGAAAACAAAACAATCCGCTAAAGTGATGACAGTCTGGTGAAGACGTCCGGGGACTGTCGCTGACAGTCCTCTGTCATTAATCATTAATCATACAACTGCCGTCTACAAGCTACAATTCACTTAAGTCAGAAACGAAGTTGGAGTGTCATCTGCAAGGACGGCCTTGACCATTTTTGTTACTTAGTTGGTTATATAATAACTTAAAGCATATTTTAATCTGCGTGAAACTAAAAAAACATACAAAGCTTTAGGCTAATTTTAATGATGTCATTATCTTCTACAGAAAATGTTTTAGCTTCATTAAAATGCTTAAAGACACAACTTGCTGTTATTTCGTTAGCAGTCTCATTATTTTACATTTTTGAAAAATTGTTGGTTGTATGTCTAAAATTAAAACTGAAGTTGTTAGTCGCTGAGTGTACAACGTAATAAATTATAAGAAATTGTGAACAATTTGCTTGTAACAGTTAATTTGGATCTTTGTTAATAAATATTTGTATATCTTTTTGTAGAAAACTCTGAAAAAAATTTTGAACATATGACGTAAACAGCTGACTATAATAGATGGGACCTTAACATATATTTTCTTATAACAAAATAAAATCCAAATACAAATTTAAAAAAAAAATCTGTTTAGCTAAATATGATGCCCTTATCGTGGTTAATTTTAATTAAAAGATTTTTTCCCTCTCAAATGTATCAAAAATATTCAACTCTTACATAACTTTTAATTTTTCAGTTATTTCCTAATATTTTGTCTACTTCCATTAATAAATTGTTCAAGTAGAGATGAGCGACAATTTCTTTTGAACCGTCAACACTTCCGAGATTATCTTGATGGATCCCTTCTGTCTCTAATAAGTCCACTTCGTCAGTCGACTCGTCGACAGATGCTAATAGAGTTTGGATTTTAAATTTTCGTAGGTACTAGTTACTACTACTTTTGTAGACTCATAATCCATATAATAATCTCTATTTTTTTTTTTATAATAATCTTCATTTTCCTTGTATGATTCAATAACAATCAATAAAAAAGGTAACACTTACGTTGCTAATTAATAGGGCGCTATGGTTATTATAGGTGTCGAAGGCATATGGTAAAAACTGACTAAAAGTAAATGTACCTGGGTACTTTCCACCCATATAGCCTTTAAGGGTTAAACTCTTATTTTTCTTATTTGTCTAGATCTGCATTATAAGCAATGTCTAATGTTATGAAAACAAAGTAATATTGACCTACCTATATGAAATCATAATATTTCTAAAAAAAAATCTAAAATTGGTATAATTATACAGATCTAAGAATTTATATAAATAATAGCGTATTTTTAGCTTCACATTGATTTAAAAAATCATCTCTATAAATTTTTACTCAGTATCAAGTCATAACTTCACATTACGTGAAAACCATATTATAAATCACTTACCATTGTCCGCTACAAAGCAGTGAGGAAGTGTGTTCTGCTCCAGGAAATTATTTGGAGAACTATTCTCTAGAAATATGAAACACTTTTCAAATAGAAAATATTCAATTGGAGTGTTGAAAGTTATTTGAAAGGAAAGTTTCGAGTCAAGTTGTATATGTATCTCATTTTCGTATGTTAGATTTTGACAAGTATTTGATTATAATATTTATTATTTTTAATACTAATATACTTGAGATCCACTCGCGGCTTTGCCCGCGATAATTCGTGATTTTATACATATGCTAGAAACTTGCATTCTTATTTATAGTATTAATATATATTAATCAGCCTATCGCCGTCCACTGCTGAACGTAGGGCTCCCTCCCTCCCTCATAGTATTAATATGACGATAAAAAAATATTTGGTATAGTTCTAGCGAAGCAAAGACAAAAGTTGTGATAAACTACTTTGTTGCCCTGTTACATTATATTGAATGGAATATGAAGTAGTTTTGAATATTATACAAGATTTATATTTACTATCTATCTCATAAGACTTTTTTTTTGTGGTATGGTACTTACGTCCAACAACTTAAACATATCAATGTAGCCAGAATATTTAGGACTGTTGTTTGAAATTCAACGAATCAAAAATACTATATAATATACACATATATTTACAAGTAAAATAAAGTTAATTTTGGTTAAATCCAAAGCAATGGTCCTACTGATAATCTAAAGATCCGCGATGCCGCATAATAACAGTCATTTCATAATTAAAGTTGTCCCATACTTGGCAAAGTTTCGAGATCATCTAATCTGCGTCTTATAAGCCCCACTTAATATTCCGCTTCACACTCGCATCGATCTGTGGATTAAGAAGTGATACTAGAGCTTCTATAATATTAGATATATATACATACATACTCGTATATAATATTTTGAACTGTTATGTATGTTGTTGATGTTCATTTACATTATTTACAGAAATATGAGGTCGTTGTAGTTTAGCGACATGACGTCTGTCTGTAAACCGGACCGGTGTAAGTTTGATTCCTTCACGTAGGACTGAAATATTTTCACTTTCTTGTTCTGTCTGGTAAGTATGCATGTTAAAGTGCAGTGTTGAGTATGCATCTCGACAAACGACTTCTGGAAAAATGATACGAAAAGCTGGGAACAGAGTGTCTTTGAATAAAATTTCTTCTGCAGGGGTTCTCTTTAGTAGAAGTACTATTATATAAAACATGAATTTTCTTAACTCATGAAAACTTTATGTTTCAGCTTAACGCTGTATCCCGCACATATCAGAGTAAACAGAGGGAATGTAGTGTTTATTTCGTTTCCCATTTTCCACCGAATTCTGGATACATTGCGTGTTGAGTAGCGGAACACAACGCCGCGCTTTGTTGCCGCGCTGCCTCGGCGCCATAGCGATGAAATGGAAAATCAATTTTCAGTAATTTCTTCTTAATTAAAGGGAAATTCTATTAATTTTCAGTGATTTCATATGTCTTTGCCGCTATTGTGTCTTAAAATCACGGTTATTAACCAACTATATATCAATATTTAGTTTTGTGTATATACATAAATATTTTCTGTAGGTATTTTTTTTCATTTTGTGAGTTCAAATTGGCTACATTTGAAATGTTTCGGTAAGAAATATCTGTATATAACACAGATTAAATGGGAAAGGTACAGTTAACTCAGAAGATAAGTTTATTTTTCCTCATCAAGCAAAGTATTTTCATAATAACTTAAATCTATTTTGCGTAGAATAAGAATACATATTGTAAAAAAATTAAACTTGGCACGTTATAAAAAGTAATATTTCTTCATAAAAATACCATAAATCATTGCCGTATTTACCGTTCCCATCAAACAATTTCGCATAATGAGAACTATAGAAAATAGATGGTAAAATTCACCAACATATTGGGACTTGGGAGGGTTAGAAAGAAATGGGTTCAGCGTAGTGTTGTGAAACTGCGCCCTTTAATTTGCATTATCATTACATTATAATCCTTATTCTTTAGGTAATAAGACGAAAATCGTGTGAAGTAATTCCACATAAGCAGTTCACGGCGTAAATTGGTGTAAGGTTAACAAATATGTTATAGGGACGTGGAATTTATGATTGGACTGCCATTTTTATAGCTCGAACTTGCCGTTTAAGTGGATGAGTACACGTTATGGTAATCGTGGGTGATAATCTAAAATTTTATCGCTTATTTTTTTTTGTGTGGTGTTGTGGCATAATGAAGACGTATCTTTGTTGACTGTAGATGTCGTTTGTGAGTTTAATTCAAACATTAACCAGTATAGCAGGATGGAGAGAGAAGAGAACCTAGCGTTATGGCACTGCGTTAGTCGTTTTTCCCTCGAATTCAAGACATTAAAAAATACATGTAAAAACTCTGAATAGAAAAAAAACCTGTGTGCTTTAATGTGTTTGAAAGAAAACTCGATCTACCAAATATTCAATTAAACTTTGTTAACGCGTTCGAACTTTTTGCTTTTACATTATCCTATTATGTATTACACGATGTCTTTAACTGTAGTCTTTATGGATTTATTCTTTTATTTGTTTTTTTTTATATTTCATTTTTAATACTATTTTGAGGTTGAAACATCGTTTCTCTCAAATAAATGAAATATTTATTATTTTGGTTTTATCGCTCTGGTAACGAAGCGTTAAGTTCCGTCATTAAACAGACAATGCCTTCAAAAGGTCAAAATCTGATTATTTATAGAGTGTAGGTAAGCACTATAAAAGATATTTTTCAAAAATCCTACTCCTAAGGGAGTAAGATAAGTGTTGAAGGTTTACTTAAAATATTAACGATTCATGTAAATCATGTCGTTATTTAATGTTGTAAAGGAACACTATGGGTGTAAAGCTAGTCTTTTAGAATATGATCAAATTTGTTTTCAATATGAGCATGAAGTGTTTTTTCATTTAAATAAATAAATAAACAGTAAAACATAAAAATAATATTTCGTTAACATTCTTAAAAATTGCCGTAGCGCGTGCGATCATAAGTCAAATAC
Organism: Heliconius eleuchia; assembly: GCA_018230625.1. Classification (NCBI taxonomy): domain Eukaryota; kingdom Metazoa; phylum Arthropoda; class Insecta; order Lepidoptera; family Nymphalidae; genus Heliconius; species Heliconius eleuchia. The sequence goes on along the minus strand of DWAP01002694.1, from coordinate 6,848 downwards.
AACACGTCATTTTTCATTTGTGTCGCTGGGGATCGATAGAATCAGTGACACGCTTAATTTATCATGTAACAACTGCACAAAAGATTTTGGTTTTTAATTGTTCATAAACTGTATAAATATGGGAACATTGCAGTTTTTAAGTTGTGTTAAGACAATTGTGGCATGGTTCTAGGTTCGATTCCTGTACAGGAATAATTTTTCTTTAACTTTACTGATGATTCCCTATATAACAGGATAGGTATGTTTTGTCTTATTACCTGAGGTATAAAATGTACATATGTATGTATGTTTCCCTCATTCACCCTCATGGGAATCGAACTGACAGCCGTCACGTTAACAGTCGGATGCTGAGCCGCTGTACCGCTTGCTATGTAAATAAATATATAAATAATCAATTTTAAATAAAAACCGGTAACATTATATACACATATAAGGAAAAATAAATCGAAAAGTAGAGGAAAATATCTACGGGCAGAACAACTGATGCCTTCGTTACCTTGATTTATGGATTTTGTTTATCGTTGATATAACCTTTTACATTCAAAATGTTTCGTGTTAGATAATTCTGGTACAAAACATTTACGTACGTATTAGTTATAATTTAACATCTAAATAAGGTATGTATGTATCATCCGAGAAAAACAATTAAGATATATTATACTTATCGATAATAATACATTAGTTATTAAGATTTATCTATAAGAATATTTATAATGCATGTAGAAGGGGAGATAAAGAGCACCTACTGCTAAACCCTTTCATTCCACAGTTATGGCCCAACTTTTAAGAAGTTGCGTGTTGAGTGGCGGTGCTTAATGGGACGGGTCATTATCTTGCCAAAGTGAATATTGGTGGTTCCTTTTCTGGCACTCACAACTAGACAAAGCGCGGCGTTGAGTTCAGCCACACAATATACAATGCCATAAGAATCCGGCAGAAAGTGAGAAACGGTAGTGTCTCAATGGGAAACAGAGTATCTTAACACTAGGGTGATAGGTTCCGTCTTTAGCCTACTATTTGCGAAAGACAACGTGAAGCGAAAAAAATAAAGTAAAATATATATTATACCTTATTTTTTTCACTTAACGTTGTATGATTTTTTTTATAAGAAAGAAAATGTAGTGACAATGTTAATCCTTTCCCGAAATTTATTTTTTAAACTTTTTAATATTTAAAAAAATTAAATATCTCATCCAAAGTACAAGAAAAGAAAAAAAGAAAATATCAAAGTGGCCAAGGTAAACATTAAATTCGATAGATTTCCAAAGATGCTGGTCATCCATACTAATGTTGGGGCGATCTCTGAAATCACTGTCCCTTCATCTTCTTTGTGCTCACATTTACATACAAAACTTATTTTACTTCGTAATATCCTTTTTGGAGTGACGAAATATGGATATCCTAAAAAAACCAATATTTTTGTAAAATTATGTGTGATGTGAACAATATTTTTTGTTATGTTGCTTAGCTTAGCTTAATTAGTATAATTTACTTAACCTTAAGAGAAGATTCTAGTAAAAAATAATATCAGTAAACGCAATCGTTATATTTCAATATAAAATGAATGTTTAAGTGTTCCTGGTTACAAAATCGCAGCGTTGGTTTCTGCCACTAAACATTAATCAAATGATCACAAAAAAAAACTTTAGAAAAGAGTAGAAATGGGCCCAGTCAAAAGAAGTTTCAGCGGTTTCACTACTAAAAAAAAACAATATTCTGAAAGCTATATTTTTATATTCTGTAATGAAAATAAAATTTTTCTAACCTAACTTAGAGATACAAAATAAAACAAAAAAATATATCAAAATATAAATATTGTTAAAAATCGGAAGCGGTTATAGTTTTTAAAATACACGATAAATACACACATCGTCTATATGTTTTTAAGCTATTTGGAAAGGGATACCACGTAATTGCACCTAAATCTACCCTCTTTTACACGAGTACGGTAACAATATTATATACCAACAAAGATATATACTATAGTAAAATATGCACTTTCTTGCGTTAATACATAATTAATCTGTTTCTGACAGCCACAACAAATCATAGCGTGCTTCCGTTACGATGTCACTTTTATTAATTACTGCTTACCCCGGGCGGAGTTCTTGTGGGGACTGAAATATGACTCGTATGAAATGGTACTAATGTTTTGTGTACGGTTTTAGCGTTTAAATAGAATAGAATTGTTGATAAGATCTTAAGTTTTATTTTAAGCTTTAAATTTCAAAGGAAAGATTAGAAGATTTTTTTTTCATTAATTTAAAAATTAAGGTAGACTAAGAATGCCCTTTAACAATTCATTTTCGTTTGTTTTCGTATCTTTTGATAGGAGAGAAAACAAACGAAAACAACAAACTGAAATAGAAAAGAAACTACTAGAATTTTTTTTTAACAAGATCTAGAGTATTGATTTAATTATTAAATTTCCCAAGAAATTGAGAGAAAAAGTATAATTGATACTAAGAAAGAATTTCCAGATTTTTTTTATGGGAACGGGAACAAATGAGATTACGATTAGAGCGGGCTACGCGCTCATTAGCCTGTAAAGGAGATGTTTGAACTTCGACGCTTAAATTTGTATAAAAAAAATATCGACGAATATTTTGAAGATTGGGAAAATAAGTAAGTAAAAACAATCAAAATTTATTCGGATAATAAAAAAAAATGATTTTTCTGCCCGTATGAACCAAATTACATAATATTACTATATATTATGTATTAAAATGCTGTTTATTTATAATAGCTCAATAAATTGTAGCTCCGGTGTGCATGATAAATGAAGTTTGATCCCTTCCAGCCAGAATCATTTGCTATGATAAATTGTTACATTTAATATTAAGATATTTGCAAGTGACCTTGGAATGTGTAATATGGGTGTAATTTGTGATTTAGGTTTTTTTTTAATAAAAATGGCTATTTACAAATTGTTTTGGTAAAATAATTATAATTTTAAACAGAAAAAGAAACTGACTTTTTAATTTCGACAGGATCCCATAATCAGAACCTAAACAAACTTTCGTTAAACTATCCTTAAAGGGTACTTAAGTTTCCAAAAAAAAAACATCGAATTCGGTTGACGAGGTATTGAATTATTCATCCATTTGCCGCGCACATACTTAATGATAATTTAAGACTTATGTAATTTTCTCATGCATACATTTCTGACAACAGAAATAGACCAAAATGGGATCTCCTCCTTTTATAGAAATCGGTTAAAAAACCTAGAATACTTGCATTGCAGGAGGACGAGTTTGGAGTACAATCTCAGACATTGATAAAGTGTGAAAAATAAAATAAAAATATTTCTAATAAAGTCTTAAAGAATTCCCTTATAACGCGTATTAACGAACTCTCATAGGTAGGGTATATAGCCAAAACCGAAACCCAAACTTTTCTTATTACCAGACTAAGGTAGAAGCTATATTTTTAAACTATATTATTGTCTAGATCTATACTTAAATACACAATTATCCTTCAAATATTGATAGAGTCCAAACTACATTATAATTATAAACGCTGATAGATACAGTAAAATTACATTGTACTTACTAACTTAAAACAAAATAAAAGAGCTCAAATTTCAACAAAATAATTATAAAAGCGAATTAAAATGAACGGTTTTTGTAATACCGTTGTGAAAAGGACACGTACATTGGTAAATATTGTATAAAATTTCAAACTTCTAAATTGGCCTTCATTAGCCTACACAGCCCTTAACTTTGCTAATGGCATTCTATCTTGGGAATCCATGTTCAGTACACGTCATACGGCCGGGTTAAATGTAAAAGTTTCATCAGTCCTTGGGCTAACACATAGGAAAAAGCTTTTAAAAAGAATATCTCCAATTATTTTTGTCAGGTAAATTATATTATTTAAAATATAAGTACCTTTGGACATTATCGTACGGCTATTTGGGGCAAAAGTGGACAACCATGGATGGTTGGATAGGTTTATCCAGTTCCATATAAGCATCATAAGCGTCACCTGTTTACTCAGTTACTAATCAAAGATCTCTAAATGTTTTTACTTATAAATATAGAATTTGGCTGGAGAGTAGTCTAATGATTTTTTAATTACAAAAAAATCTAAGATGTAGAATATCTGATTTGTAGTTTTAAGAAATCAGCTAGTCTTTGATCACAAACTTTATAGCATTCCATTCCAGATTCTCATTGTACACCAATGGATCCATCGAGTTTAAGAGTGAGGAGCTTAGATCAGGGCTTGGATCTTGCGACCCAAGTGTAACTATAAGGATCTCCTTTAATGCTCGCTTCCTCTGTTTGAGCTCATCGTCTAAATAATATGAATGAAAGGTATATTATTATTATAATTATTATATTTGTCCCACAGCGGGTAGAGAATACAGTGCAGTTTTCAGAAAGAGAGGGAAATAAAATAAAAAAATAAAAATAATACTAAAGAAGACACATAATACCCAAATACATATGAATGAAAATTAAATAAAATTAATAAAAGCAATAAGTCCCAAGATTGATTCAGATCCAAAACTATTATATATAGGATATTCATATTAATGTATCAATATTGATACATAATCAAACAGCGCAATCCTTATATCATAATTAATAGTTGTAATAAATAATATTTTTTTTATATATTTATTACTTAAATGGATGATAAGGGTTAACTTTAACAAGGATTTATTCTGACACTGACTATAAAATAACAATGCCATTAAATCTGTATAAAAGTCAAGGTAAACTAAATATAAAAGACCCTTTCAGTTTCTATCGGATTAACAACATAGTATTTCTTTATTATGTTCTTGTACTTTTTCTAACATAAAGTGTTAAATATTTTTACTACTACTTTATATCTTATCTATTTTTTATCTTCTTATTTTAACAATAATTTCTGTTACAAGTAATTCAAATTTGTTAGTCACGATGAAATAAGCTTTAAAATGTATTGAAAGTAGCGTCTTGTGTATAGCATTTAGCAATTTCCCTCAGCTCGCAGCTTTTCTGCAAAATATGTCTTAGCAATAAGTTAGACTTCTAGTAAAATTTTAGTCCAATATGAGTATTAAATATGGACTTTATTTTTGCAAAAATAAAGCAACCACCTATAGGTGGCTGGAGTTTTATAGTAACGACTGTATTTATTTTAGCATCGAAATATACGGAAAAAGCAAAGCTTGCTTTTAAATTAAAGGTTTAAGGATCGTTATTGTTTTATCTTACCACATTTTCAGTCTTTCATTGGCCAATTTTATTTTTAGCTTCAAATTTTATCCCGCATATAGTAGGGTGACGCTGTTGTGGCGCAGAAGTATAAGCTTTCGGCTATAAATGCGGTAGTTGTGGGTTCGATTCTCCACTCGGGGGAATTAAATGTTTAATATTATTATTTCCTGCTGTTGTCTTTCTGAGTTCTGCCACTCAACATGCAATGCTTAAAGAATTAGCATCGTGTACCCAAGTTCCCACTGCATATTCTGCTATGTGCGAGATATAGCGTTGAACTAAAAACTAGCGTTCGGGTCACCTGATGGTAAGTGATCCCCGCCGCCCATGACCCCGTGCAACATTAGAATAGATACAGGTGCATTGCCGGCTTTTAAGGTGGAGATAGGCGCTTTTTGAAGGTATCTAACTAACCAAATACTAAGCCATACGTTCTCATCATCATAAATAAGTTGGGAACAAGTGTATAAAAAAGGGAAGCAGAGAGAAAATTTTGACGTAGCTTGCTGAGAACGTATAGCTTAGTAGAGCGTCTGGTCGGTACCCAAGAGGCACGGGTTCGAGTACCGCTACGTAATTTTTTTTATATCACAAAGCAATAGATGACGCCACGTTCACGGGTATTTATTCCGAGCAAAAACCATCGACATACAAACACCAATATATAGAAATAAATCAAATCACATAAAAGCAGCACGCCGTATCCCGCACAGAGCAGGGTAGGCAGAGGCAACCTAGGGTTTAGACACACCGTTTCCCACTTTTCGGCTAGTTCTGGAGGCATTGCGTGTTGAGCCGCGCTTTGCCTAGATATCGAAGTGAGGAAATGAAATAATAAATGTAAGTAAATATTTTATCTTCTCGAGTGCGGATTGAACCAGTCGATTTTACAGTCACACTCTGTGTCACTGCGCCAAGACTAGCCCAAAATACAATATATACATTATTATGTATACGTTGGGTTATTAATAAGACATATATGATACAAAGATGTTATTTTATAGTTTTATATCATTCTATCTTTTTGCATAAAAAATCCAGAAACTCCATTCTCAAAATTAGCGTCCGATTTCGTCATTTTTTCTTATCCAATACCACAAACCGCTGAAAATTCAAATTTATATCGTAATTTCAAAGGTATTTTGTAATTGAAATATCTGGAAAAAATATCCCATGTAAATGAGAAACTAATTTCAATATTCTTTTATAGTCAAGAATTTCTTTGAGTGAAATTAATAACATCCCTGTGTTTTTAATTTTTCTAGACAGTTATTAATATAATTATTAATATCGTCTACGTTGCATTATATTATTATTCGATAAATTTAATCAAATATTTCCTTAGCGCTGTTTTTAATATAATATCGTCGTATGTAATACATTTATATAGTTATCTGTGTTTTAACGACGAATAGACTTTGTGTTTTACTTTTTCACATATAAAATGTCAAATAATTAAAATTGTTATTTCTATACTTATCATAAATCTGTAGAAAAGTCGTTTCTATACATTGAAACTATTTAAAAAAAAATTAGCCAGGGTGTTAAAGGATAACTAACAGAATCCATTTCCTACATTTTTGGAATTTTTGTCTGTTTGTCTGTTTATCTGTTTATGTGAACACGCATCACGTA
>DWAP01002693.1:0-13057 GCA_018230625.1 Heliconius eleuchia | reverse complement strand
TTGTGAATATGAAATTCTTCTATTCGCCCATCGGTCATAGTTGAGAAGAGTATCCATCTTCGGATGTATTACAACAATTGTACTTTACGCATTCCACAAATCGGACATTATGCTCGCAGCGTGACGTCATTGCAGTAGCGAGAGAAAGAACGCAATTTTAAAGGAGTGGTGAAGTTTTACAGTGCTTTAACTTTAGAAATCCTGAACCGATTTTGATTAAAGAAAAACTATTACTATTTGCATGAGAAAGCGCATTAACTGCAGTAGTTTTATTAGCATCAGGCTCCCTCTGCCAACCTGGTATAAAGAGAGAATCTGAAAAAAAACATTTAAAAGTCACTTGATAGAAAATGTTTTTGATTTTATGTATAAAAGTTGTAAAAATATTGAAAAGAGCGGCCGTCGAGATCCACGATGGCTTCCGTGCAGTCTTTATTAAATTGTTCCTCCAATTTTCTATAAAGCTTATTAAAAAGTTCGTAATGTATTATATAGCATTGACATAAATGAAAGTCACGTGACCTTTTCAGTATCTCATTGTCATATTGTATTTTAAGGCCTTTGTTAAATGAGATATTTGAATTTAATATTGAAATGAATTTTGTATATTAATTGAATAAATAAAAACATTTATTAAAAATAAATGTTTTTATTTATTCAATTTGAAAACTAAGCTCTCGTTAAGTTCTCTTTGCCCACCTTAAATTACTCTATATGGCATACAGCATGAAGTTATAAAAATCATAATACATTTTTGAAGACGAAACTGTAGGATTTTGTTTTCTATTTTCACATATCCGATTCTGTAATAAAACAATCAATTTCATGAAATTAATAAGCAATACCAAATTGGGATACAGTATGTATGTATAAACAAATAAAATCGAATTATTTCCAGGTAAAAGTAAGGTAACATTCGAAGTAAAACAAAAAAAACATCCAACCCTCAAACTGAACAGGAACAGTATCGATACGAGTACATTCATTCATTCATATATTCACATTTGAATGGGTATTCATCGCTTATTCGTTCATTAAATCGGTTTCATATCGAGTATGGTTGATCAGACATAATTGAAAAGAACTTTCTTTTTCAATGGTACTTTAACTTTTTAATATTTTTTGTTCAGGATTTTTTAATTTTATATTTTAAGTTCATTTCTGTACAATACAGATCTCTTCAAATAAGGGGATAAATATTGAGTATTGTGTTGGTTAGGTTTATTATATATTTTTTTATTAGTAATTAAAACAAATCTGATGATGATAATGATTACATTTATATTGATAATAGTAGATTCAAGTATATACAAAGAAATGTATTATGATAAATTTCGTTTCATTAGTTACAAAAAATATGATGTGGGTCACTACTAAATAATTCAATATTTGGCAAGTTGAATTTTGTCGCTGAATCTATAAGTTCTTGAAGTTGGCTAACAATGAAAAATTAGCACTAAGCTTCTGCCTGATTACGTATACTGAATATTCAACACAAGGAATTTAGAGCTAATACACCCAATTACAGTCTTTTCGCCTAATTTACGAGATTTTGCGTGTTGAATGGCGGAACTCAACGCCGAGCTTTTTCTTCTTACAACTGGGTTGAAATGAAAATAATCCATTCCCACGAATAGATCTACGAATCAAACCCACAACCGTAGTGTTTACGGTCAGACGCGTTTCCGCAATAATTTATAAGTATAGACGTATTATTCACGAAAATTACGATCTTAAGCCAGATAACGAAGTACGAACGGAGTTTCTAAACATATTGTTATGAAAATATTGATTTACAAAGTAATATGAAATATTTTTGGTTAAAGTGGAATTTATTCGGAAATCATTACCCAGCCTGGGGGAGTCTTAAAGTATAACAAAAGAGCTCGAGTACAAGGGAAAGGGTAGAAACTTTGCGAAATGGATTAGCACCGCCTTTTTATGTAACATTCCGTTATTGTAACTTGGAAATTTTGACGTAAACAATAGCTGTGTCTCGTTTAAGTATATTGCTTATTTTTAATACATTTTCATTATCTAATGTCTCATTCTACTCTTATAAATATATAACTATGTAATAAAATCTCAGGAACTGAATTTGAGTGACTAGTAATGACTGTATCATCATCAACCTTGGCAGTTATAAGTAGTAGTAGTAGTATTTAGGTAGTAATACAATAATATAGTATAATCGAGCTGAACTGATGATGGAGCCAGGACCTGGATAGTGGAGATAAGCTAATCGGGTTCAAATTCGGGGCTCATCAAATCAATAGCTCCTAGCACATTCTATAACACTTGCAGCACTCGGTGTAGAAAAAGCTTTTTTGCTCGACTGCGGCGAAGCCTCAAAGAAGGGTTAGGTATTTAGCCCGTGTGTGTGTGTGTATGTATATATGTCCGTTCCTTTGTACCGGTGTAAATGTTAAACCAATGATGTAATTTTGATAAATGCTAGGCCGCTACATTTATCTTGCTGGTGCTAGTGCTACTGGATATATTAATTTAATTTGTATATTTATTTAAATAAAAAAGGAGTGATGTTCCACTAGAATCTTCAGAAAAAAAAATTAAAAAACATCACAAGCTAAGTCGTCACATAATACGTTATAAAAATAATTTTAATTAGAAAAAAAAACGCTAACTCATTCAAAATTATGATACAAAACATATCAGAAAGCAAAAAAGAAGAACACAACGTCAACTTAACAAAAATATTCTCAATTCCTTAGAAAATTTTATAGCCAGCGAAGTTTTGCATTTATATCGTGCGGCCATTGCGGTGTAGTGTCGTGCACCTTCAACAATGTGTTATGACGAGATGTTTCTCGATGGTAGTAGTGAGATTGCTTGGGGCGTTTTACACTTCACGATTGGAGTTTTTTGTTTATTTATTAATATATTTTTTTGTTTTGTTTTGTGATAGAATGTACTGGATTGTAGTTTTTTTTATTTTCTTTTTTAATTTCATTTAAAAAGGAATTAATTAATCGTTTACTGAATAGACTAAAAAGACAGGATTGTTAAAACTACGTAAAAATTCTGTAATAGATTACATTTACGTTTTATACTTAACGAAGTTACGGGTAGAAACTAGTATTTATATATTAAAATGCAGAAAGACATACATATAAATATTCAAGTACTGACTACTATTGGAACACAGTAATTGCATAAACGGTTTCCTTATATAAAGCAAAAAAGTATAGGAAATAACAGATTTATTAAAGCTACTAATAATACAATGATTCCTCTTAACACACAATGCCTCGAAAATTGGTCACTGCGTGGGATACGGAGAGTGTTAACAATAGGTTCCCTTTGCCTACCTTTTTAGCTTCACACTGTACCCTGTACGTATTGGACGTACGGGATACAGCGTGAAACTAAAAGAATACATATTATATACTTGTATATCTTATTTGAAATTTCCAACAAGAACAAGACAATGAGTCGTAAGGCATCTTAGTCGTCTAATGAAAAGTGGCCCCGACGTCCTTTTTACGCTCTTTCTAAGCCGTTTTGTTTGCCAACTTTTAAGAGAATTGCTTAGCCCTGGTCAAATAAAACATATTGGACGCCACACAGCTGAAAATTCTGGCTGTAGAATGCAATTGTACTGAAAATATATGTGTGTTTACATGAATATTTTATATTGAACTCTATAATTATGTTTTTCTTTTATGAAGCTGTGTAGATGTTTTCTTGTCTCTTGTGACACGAATTACTACCGTAAATGATCATCGTGTTTTCATATTTGAACAAGGATTTTTTTTCTATATTTTTTAATATAAAATTGATGTTTGTTAGGTTATATGCACTAATCTCAGAAACGTCTACTGTTTAGAATTAAAAAAATATTTGTATTGACAATTTTTTTTGAGGACGGCGATAGGCTATATCTAGCTATATAATCAAAATCAGCTTTATGCTGTATACTGCGAGGAAGCACTACGTTCTTCATTTTCCGCCGAATTCTGGAGGCATTGCGATTTCAGTGGCGAAGTTCAATTCTTTACTTCGACACCAGAGCGAAGATGTGAAAATATTAAATATTTTATTTCCTCAGTGAGAATCGAACCCACAACCTGTTTATCTTCATACTTTGTATTCCTGCGCCACGACTGATCTTCATACAGTACTGGTTATATTATATAGCATTGCAACCAAATGCGGCTTCATGCGAATGGATAGTTGTTTCACTTTCAAGCAAAAACTACTGAACTACTGAATACAAGTTTAAGCGGGCGAAGCCGTATATCGGTTGCTAGTATAATATAATTCGAATTTCCTTTAACACGTATCAACTGCCACGTCCCAGCGTAATGCACTCGTAAAGACCAAGCGCCATGCTTAGTGATGGCGATCCTAAGTTAATTAATTTAATATATATTTTATGATATTACCTCTTTTATATTTGTTATATATAAAAACATGTTGTTAATTCGTATTTGATCTGGTCGTTGTGGCATAGCGGCACAACGTCTAAATGTTATAAGCACGACAGTTGTGAGTTCGACTATCATTTGGGAATTGAATTATTTTCATTTCCTCGCTCTGATAACAATATATAGTCTTAGGCACTAGGTTGCACAGTTAAAGTGGAAAACTAAAAAAAATATAATAGTGATTATTATTCAATTTTCATGAAATACGTATAGAGGCCAGACGTGTGTGACTGTAATCATGGTTTCGGGTTCGTTCCCCACTTGAGAAAATCAACATATTTCCATAGCGCGGCATTGGGTTCCACCACTCTACACGCAACGCCTTACAAATAAGGCTGACATTGAGGTATAGATTGTCTTAACACTACCCTGCTGTGTGCGAGATACAGCGTGAAGCTGATTTGATTTGAATTATATATAGATTAATAAACGAATGTAACTATCGAAATTTAGGTTATAATTTCTAATAACATGACGCAACTGTTATTTGTATTCTATTTACCATGAGAACTACATCATTTTCGATAATTCAAAACATTTTCTGTTAATAGCATTCTGTAATATTTAATAACAATTTGATTAATATAGGTTCAGCAATTTCATTTTCACGAAACAGATAGGAATAAATACTGATATACAGTGCCAGTTTTAGTTCGCCAGCGCTTTAGATAAGATGTAAACTTTTATTGCAATCTAATATAAAATCGAATGAAAAAAGAGACAGTCGTAGCGCAGTGGGCGTTTCTTTTCTTTGGTAGATGAAGCTCGGCGATATATTCCGCCTGCTGTCTCGAAAATTTGAAGGAAATTGGACTGAAAAATTTATAGCATTAGGTTCCTACATCATAACCTATAAGTTGGAAGCGCGTTCATATATATTCTTGGTTTCGTACTATATTACATAAAAAAACTAATAACTCTTTTAGTTATGTAAAAAAGACGTTATGGCATAGTATTACTATGTATACCTTAAACGTATGCAATATAAAGACGTTTTATATAACACTAAAATATAAATAGTGAAATAGCATATATAAATATTAAATAATATTTTCAAATAGAAGCTTCATTAATTAGAATTCGAACCGGTGTACCACGTACCAGTATAATGATCTTCATAAATACTGAATCTCGGGGGAAGTGCAGCGAGTGGTGTCGAATAATTAATTGAGTACAGAAGATAGTCGTTGTTTTAATGAATTTAGAGTGATATTTTGATATTGTTACAAGATATTTGGTAATGCTTTTGATGAAAATGTTTGTATTGTTAAAAGGTTGTGAATTCGATTCTTTTGATTTTTTATGTTAAATTTAAAAAAAATATGAGGTTGATTATTTTTTTTTAACTGGAATGGTGTGACTTAAAACTTGGATTTCTTGGTAGAATTTACTTACGGGAAATAAGAAAATATATTTATATTTTAAAAATCGTATACAATCACAGTTTTTAACATTTAAAAAATTTTATTTCACCCGTAAGAGAGAAAAACATTTTTTGAGACAACATAAATATATTTGTTTTTTTCACTTTTACGTCACATAAAGCAAGAATAATAATAAAGCAGGGTGTGCAGTTGGAACACAGTATTAACGCACTCCGTTTCCCACTTTCCGTCGAACTTGTGTGAGCCACCAGAAACAGAAACTTACCAGAGTAAAGAAATGAAAATATGAATAAATAAAAATTAATTAGGAGTCAAACTTACAAATGTCGCGTTTACAGTCACACGCTAGCGTCACTGCGCCATAACGGCCTCCAATAATTATTACTACGAAAATAAAATCAGTGATATTGTGTAATATTTTAAAGAATATCCACACATTTTAAATGTTTATTTTCCACAAAACATATGATCCAAGCGTCGGCACAGACTGACAGAACATTCATCTTGTCGTTGTTCGCTGATTTTCTTTCTACCGCAGTACATCAAAACGCCTCCATTAGCGACAAGTTTCTCCGTAGAGATAATATTTTTGAAGTGCTTGAACAGATGTGATACGAGATGAACGTTTATTTGAGTTTGTTTGATGGATTTATTTTTTGGTATATATTTTTGTATGTATGTGTTAAATAATTTGATGTATGTGTTAAATAATACCAACTTTATATGTTAAGGTTTTTTTTAAGAAATAAAAAAAAACCGGACAAGCGCGAGTTGGGCGTGCACATCGAGGTTTCCGTACAAAAATCTGAACTAGCGGCTTTAATACTCATTGACCCTTTTTAAGGCTATTATTTTTCAAGATTTAATAACAAATGTATAGGTTTCATATATTTTTTTCTTAACTATACTATCTGTAGATGCTAGCTGCCAAATTTCATAATTCTAGGTCAACCGGAAGTACCCTATTAGTTTTGATTTCCTTCATAGCGTCGAAGTACGCCTGTTTGTGATATACACGGCCATATATATTTTTTAAAGTAAATGTCGAAATATATTTTTATAGGAAATCATGAGGCTGTAGATCTAATGGTGGATGGATTTGAATTTTAACTAGATATCTTCAAGCGTTCTTGAGATAAAGGCTCTCGACAGAGAAATAGACAGATAAACGGACGGACAACAAAGTGATCCTATAAGGGTTCATTTTTTCCTTAAAATGGTACGGAATCCTAAAATCAACACAAGCAAAAGTACAAAAGTGTCCATAAAGTTGAATGAATATTCTCTAGAAATTTATAAATATTTTTAAAATTGTATTGCATTATTTATATTAAATTAATATATATTTTTTATTGTTGTATAAAGAAATTATTGTTAGCAGTATATATTATTGGTAGTTATATTATTATTAATATAAAATGGGATTGTACACGCTTATTATTATATTCCAAATGTATTGTGATATAGCCATTGAAGCCAGGCCAAGGGTACAAAAGTGCGAATGTAAGCGAATGACAGGTTATGGGTTTTATTCCCACTCGATTCATTTACTCGTTCACATAACGAGGCAAAGAGCGACATTGTGTTGCGCCACTCAATACACATTGCAACTAGAAATAGAAAAGTGGAAACTAAGTGCCTTATTGGGAACGAAATGACTTAACATTAAGTTCCCTATGTCTACACTCCTATGAGAGGAATACAGCGTGAAGCTAAAAAATGTAAAGCGACAAAAAATTTTAAAAAGAAATTATTAAAGTATTCCTTTATCCATATATTAAAAAGAACCGGTCATTTGCGAGTTGAACTTGCAAGCAGCTAGGATTACGTACCACTTACATTAGATCAACGGGAAGTATCTACAATTTATAAAAATTGGGAAAATTAAGTTGCGGGTGCGTGCATTCATTTTGTATGAAATGAAGCAGTATAAACATAAATTTGTAATGGTTTCTTTCTGCAATATAGTTATAAATTATATTTTATTTACTATTAATTATATTATTTTCCCTTCATTTGTAAGCCCAAGCATATTTCTTGTTTACCTTAATTTGGAAGTTTAATTTTCCTGTTCTCTAAGAGACTGTGAACCGGAATGATATTTGATGTTAATTTCAACTTGTTACCTTAACGTGTTTTGTGCAACAAAGGGCAAGGGCAAATCGGCAACACGATGATCATATAACAATTCTGTTGTTTCGTTTGAGCTACATAACCATAAAAATGTATGTCTCCCATTTCATTTTAATCCATTTGTTTTTTAATTTTTTCTAAAGCTCAATAATGGGAGCAAAATTTAGAATTTAGGCGCCGACAGACGGATCTGTGCCAAGAAATTGAATGAATGTTAACATTTCGTGCAATATATATTTTGACATTATATTTCTTTTTTTTTAACAATAAAAATACAGCTGAAACACTAAAAATTCAATATAATTTAACACTAAAAATTCAATATAATATTGTTTTGTCACCTATTTTATTAGATAGGTGACAAAACAATATTAAATGTTAATGAAATGTTCTACATTTTAAAGCAAAAAACAGAGTTGAGGTCCGCCATTTGACGTACACAATGCTCAAAACGCCTCGAAAATTGAGGATAGGAGTTATTTTAACAGGAACGAAGTGTCTTAACACCAGGTTCCCTTTACCTACTCTCCTATGTACGGGTTACAGAATGAAGCTAAATAAATCCACTATATTCAAATAATCGTCAAGCTCTTAAGTAACGAAATGGTAACGTGACCGTATAAGTAATAAGAGATTTACACCGTCGCCGCATCGGGTTGACAGGAGAAGCCCGAGAGGTGCCAACGTAACATATATTTTATATTTATTTTGTTATTTACAGTCTTTTCTCGAAAATCATTCATTATTTAAGTTAAATCTTTCGTCTTTTTAGTGATGTCTCATATCATTTCGGAGATAATTCGTGTAGAGTGGCGGAACTCAACGCTGTATTTTTTTTTACATAGGTACAAACATTTGTTTTTTGTTTCTTACATCTCTCGTATGTTAAACGTTATAGGCAAATATTAATTAACTTAATGTTGAGACATTCCGTTCTTCACTATCTGTCTAAATTCGAGACAGCGTATTTAATATCGTAACCTAACGCCTCACCAAAAGGGTAAGAAAATACTTTTACGTACATTATTAATACAAAAACTATTTGAGTAATTTAAAAAAAAAACTTCTTTCATTGCTTCCTTTTTGAAATTCTTTAGTTTACTTTTTTTGTAAAACAACAACCATTTTAAAATTTATGTTCTAATTATATTCTGTTTAAATTGCTGATATACTAGGTGTCTAAATATTAGTAATAATTGTTTTTAGTTTAACTAATGTTTTTAGGGTCTTTCCGTTTTAATTTAGTTTCAATATTAAAAACCAATCTAGTCCTATGCAAATAAAATAAGAGCCATCTAGAACCACTTAACTTTATACAAGAGTTCATTAAGTGTTCGGATTTTTCTCCAGCAGATACTAAGATGAGACAAAGGGTAGTATAATAAGAACTTAAGTTCCACTTTTAGAGATTGGATCTTAGGGAATCGATAGAAACAGATAAAATTAGTAAAGGATTCGTCTTGAGAATTTTGAATGCAGTTTTGATGTACATACTTAATGTAAAAATTATTAAGTACTAGTGATCCGCTCGCGGCTTCGCTCAGTTAAACTTATTTTTATTTTATAGTCAAAGCATAATATTTATTTCTTAAATATGTTTTTTTACATAAAAAGTTTCCTATGTGACTACTACTACTAACTATTAAAAATATGTGTACAAAGTACTTATTTAGAAAATGTATAAAAATTAGAACGTCGTGGGACTCGAACCCGCTCCTATTGGAAACCGACAAGGCGCTGTAACCACTAAGAAATACATTCTCATCAAGCTACGTCGAAATTTTTATACGTTGTCGAAATCTTTTACTATTTTTTTTTATCATAAAAATCAGTAGAAAATTTAACCGAAAATATCAAATTAACGAAAGTGTAAGAGTATCCTTTAAATTCAATTTTCCATCGCGTGTTCATACAAAATCGTGTGAAAAACATATAACGCTAACATTAAGTTAGTGAGTGTTACTTCAGACCTTATACGCATCTAATAATTATAATGTAATTTAATGTAGGAGACAGTTTTTAACGACGCTTTCACATGCAAACGCTGGATGTTGCAGGCTGTATGTAAGTTATAAGCGATGACGTCTTCAACTGTTTTAATAAATAATAATGATTTTTATGTATGTTTTTTACTGAATATAACATGGTGTGGTACCCACTCCCTCCCTTTAATTATACGAGGCAATTATACGAGACTCGTACATATATTGCATTTGTTTAGGATACAAAATTAATATACTTAATAATCTCTCACATAATGAACAGAGGCAAAAAAAAAAATGCGCTGTTCCCTTTATTTAAAAAAACTTACAGCCCACTCGCGGCTTTGCCAGCATACCACAAAAATTAAACCGCATAATTATTTTACCTCATAATTATTTTATTATGCTCCATTTGCCAGAAGAAAATCAATATAAATTATATAATCAATATAATTTATACATATAATTTTCAGAAAGTGCAAGCACTACATCGTTGCTTGCGAGGACGAAATCGGCGGCAAGGCCCCGCAGGAGGATGCTTGCGGCCGTAAACAGAGCGTTGAATTATTTTTAATTTACATTTTCTCAAAAAGTAAACGTTCAAATTACATGCTATAAAAGGACAGTAATAAGTAACGTAGCGAAGAAATTAAATAAAATTTCATACCGTGTCCAAATTGCATTAACTAAGAGTTGTTATAACACATGACACATTCCAAGTGTCTGAGTACGTAATATATACTTCCACTTTTTTCCAGCCTTTTTAATTTGAAGAGATTAGAGCTATTAAGCAAACAATCTCTTTAACTTTATAATATTAGTATATCTATACTGCTATCTAGCAGAAGTAGGACTAAGGAAAAGTTATTGAGGACCGCAAGTGTCTTAATGGAAAAGGAATGTCATAACACTAGATTCCCAGGTTCCCTCTGCCTACTCTGCTATGTGAGTTATAATAGCGTGAAGCTAAAAACTGAAAACTGACTACAAACGCTTGTCTCTCACAACTCCGAACAAATTCTCATAATTGGATCAAGCCGGCCACTGCTAAGGCCGGCTTTAATTGCGGAAGCCAAGCCAAGATTTCCTCCGAATCACCAGTGGCTGCCGCGTAATTACTATGTACTAATTACATTTTATATATAAACAGCGTCTATTGGTTTCAAAGTTCAATTATGCACGATATTCTTTTACTATAAGTTGAACTGATTTTCAAATAAAAATGTTCCTTTTTCGTATCGTTTCGTATTATTATGTTTTGATTTTTATCTGTCAATATTATAATAGTTTTTTTTTTCCTAGCGTCTCACTGTATACTGCGTAATGCAGAGTAGGTAGCGAGGACAAGAGAATCTAGTGGTTAGACATACCGTTCCTATGAAGCCACTTCCATTACCTACTTTCCGTCGAGTTTTGGAGGCATTGCGTATTGAGTGTAACGAAACGAAAAAAAAATAATATTTAACCTCCCGAGTGGAAGCCGAACCCACAACCTGTCGTATTTACAGTCACACGCTTGCGCCCCTGCACTACGATTAGTCTCAACAAAATTGATAAAATTTTAATTATACTACTACATTTAAATTTTACTATACATATAAATTTTATTTAAATATATCAATACGATTTTTATAAAAACGAGTCCAAACATTTTTCTATTTAAAATATATGAACACATGATTATACAAGAGAAGTTAGTACAAAGATTTATTCATCGAGGCATTAATAACATACTTTAGAAGAAGATTACATCAGCTGCTGGAAAAAAACTTGTAGCAGATTAAAAAACTTTAAAACAGTTTTAATTAACTTTTAACCTACATTCGCTTCGTAGCAACGTGATTTAACGCTGAGAAGCAGTTTTAAGTCATATTGGGTGTTTAAGATTTTTCATTAAACCCATACCGTTTTAGTTTCTTATATAAAAGTTAATATTGTTGTAAAACAAAAATATTTACAAATTATAAAATTCTCTATTATCAATTTAATTTCATTTGATGCCGTCGTGGCGCAGTGGAACATCATGTAATCAGTTGCTATAATAAAATATAATTTCCTATTCTAATAATAGTATAAATATAACAATTTGTGAAGATGGACGTTTATTATACTTTGACGCTAAACTATTAAAAGGGATATTGAGGAAATTTTACATTAATGTAACTCTTTCATGAGAATAAGATGTATGCTACGATTTATGTAAAAAGATGTGTTTTGGAGGCTGCTCGTGGCGGAGCAGCACAATGTGTAAACGCGACAGGTTGTAGGTTCAATTCCCATTCGAGAAAATTAAATATTTAATATTTCTATTTTCATCGCTCTGGTATCTGGTATGAGTCAAAGCGCAGCATTGAATTCCACTCAACACGCCTAAAAACCATGCCTCGAGAATTCGGCGAAAAACGGAGTGTCTTAATATGAGGATAACTTAAGGTTTACTACTTACTTACGCTTCTGTGTACGGGATACAGTATAATAATACAATAATCTAACAAAACTAGTGAATATGCATAATTTTATTTCTTAATATTTTTACTATTGTTTAAGCTAAAATCACAGATTTTTTAATCACTATAGCAAGACAAATTTAAAATATTTTTTTTTTAAGAGAGTAGAGAGAGAGAGAGTGCTGCCGCTTTTACAATCATATAAAAATTTGATAGTCTTTAACTGCGCTGTGAGGGCGTCATAAACTATTTTATCAAATTTAATTGTTCCATATGCACTATAACGAAATTATTCAAATAATTTGATATAGATTAACTATTAAACACTTGTTATCATGCTATTGTTATGAAAATTTCATATTTTTTGAACATTTGGTCGTATTTTTATGAATAAACAAAGCCTTTGATATAGGTATCTATTTTGAACAACGCAAATTATCATCAGACTACAATGTTAATTAATAAAGATCTCGTGGGAAAGAAGGGAATGGAAGTACCTTAATGGAAACATAGTGTCTTAATACTAAGGTTTCCGGTTAATTCTCTCTAAATACTCTGCTTTGCGTGAGTTATATAAAACGAAATACAAAACATGAGGCCAGTCGTAGCACAACGGCACGAAGTGTGACTGTAAAACCGACTGGTTGTGGGTTCGATCCCCA
>DWAP01002692.1:0-13057 GCA_018230625.1 Heliconius eleuchia | reverse complement strand
TTTGTGTATTTATTGTGACTTTAATATAAAGTCGTTCTAAATATTTATTTATGTTCGTTTCACGCTGTTTTCCGCACAGGACGGGGTAAACAGAGGACTGGAAACCCAGTATTATTCCACTAAAGCACATCAGTTCCGCCAAACTGCCGCACCCTTAAATTCAAATTCAAATTCTACACAAGAAATAAAATATTACAATAATTTAAGTGTTAAACATTACATAGTAACTAAAATACCAAACTGTTGTTTCATTCCATATTCAACATAACACAACATATAATATAATTATTGGTGCAAATTAGTATCAAATTGAAACATCGCAAGGTCCTCGTGCCTCGCGGTCACCAATAAATTCCTCACGTGGCTGGCGTGCCTCGCTGGAGCTGGCATGCTTTCAACCTATTATACGGGTAACTAATTGGAACCCTCATTTACATTATTAGCAATATCGATTACGATTTCTAATCGATGAGTGCCGAGTAGCGTCTAAGTAATTGGTCAGTGGGTTCGGCAAACTGTGACATTTATGAAGAAAATATTTCAATAATATCTATCTGCTTTGGTATTTTATGTCTTTAATAGACAGTTAAATTAGTTTTAATTATATTGAAATTGATTTTTTTTAATATTTACTGAAAAGTATTTAATATATTTTTTATGGAAAAGACAAGGCAAACGAGCAAACGTGTCAGTTGATGGTAAGTGATCACCACCCACGACCCCATGTAACACCACAGAAGCGTTGCCAGCCTTTAAGGTGGAAAGGTATCCATTAGAGGTATCCATGTCGTATCGACCTGGAAACACTGCCGCAAGTAGGCCATTCCGCACTTAAGAGGCGCGTGAAAAGACATTTCTACGAATCCGCACAGTAGTGAAGTGCCACGTATCCAGGTGGTGTGGATGATGATTGAGCTTGTGACGTACTGGTAACAGGTCAAACAGTTCCCCAGAACACTCCCCGCGATAGATGCGGTAGAGAACGCACGGCGAGCAAATAAATAGCACCATTTCGAAAGTAAATAGATAGAAAGTAACATTGAATCGAAAACACTTTATACTACGTTACTTATCGCATAGTATTTTCGTATTTCACAACACGAAACACGATAGTCTTTTAAAGTTTTGTCTATTGTAAAATATATGCAACAGAGAACAAGTCGCTCTCCGTACACATTTAAGTATATAATAGAGATGTTAACCTTTGATCAATTTCGGAGAAACTGGAACGTAGACGACGAGTGTTTTGTAGTTAAGTGTCAATTGATCTGAATATATTTAGAGTATATACATTTTCTAATAACGTTTATCGTTTTTATATTAAACGAATACTTTAAATAAGACTCAGCTATCAATGTTGGTTACGTTGTAATTATTTGAATGTCAATTCACTTTTAAATAACTACTTTGCAAGTAAAATTTCTAATTATCCACATTTCGACTTAAATTATGTAGAAATATTGTTTTATTCGCCTGTAGAATAGTATTTTACTTGGAAAATCGTGTAAATTATTCCAATTCATTAATTTGAAATCTTTTGGAAATGGCCTCAAATTTGACACAGTCTAGGCAATTCAATCAAATTAGAATTTTTAAATGGACTACGTATATTATTAACAAAATTTCCAAAAAATAATATAATGTTGACAATATAAACATATTACAAAGTACTTACATAGTTAGAAACCAAATCCGGGTGATCGGTCTCAAGCCCATCATCTAATATTGTAACGACGACGCCTCGCCCCGTGATGCCTTCCCGCCACGTTGGTATCACGTTCATATCCAAGCCGCCACCTCGGTTCTAAATAAAAGTAAAAATGGTATATTATTTTTTGTATATATACTTTATTCTTCAAAGGTACTACCAAACAGTGGTATTCAACGCCGAATTATTGATATTTTGTTGCTTGTAAAACTTAACTTTAGTAGGTAGTAGAGGCCATTCGTGGCACAGGGGCACAATCGTGCGACTATTGTGGGTTCGATTCCCGAGAAAATAAAATACTTAATATGTTATATTTCCTGGCTGTGGTAACGAGGCAAAGTGTAAAGCAAATGCAGACCCTGCTATTTTGCGTGGTACAGCGTAACTATCTGTTATTAGTTATTTTACATTTCAACAGTTGAATTGGGATAAGTACTTGTATAGAGAGCAGTTTATACATAGATAAAGCCTTAAGGGTTCTCAAATGACACACACAAAGGGAAAAATTCATGGCACATTTTGCTACAATTTATATCGAAATATGCTTTGTTAAAAGTTAAAAAGTATGTAGAGAATTTATATTCGTTTAAAGTATGACGAATTTCGAAACACGTTACATGATGTAAATACATATGGAATTTGTTTTTTTACTAAAATTATAAATGCTTAAGTATTCACTTTTCAATTTAACCAAATCTATTAATTAAATTTTCGTAGTATATTTAATATTCAAGATTTTACAGATTTTTTTTTTATTTTACACAATTATCCACGATACATTGCACCTTAAAATAAATCATAAATTGAAAGTAAAGTAGAAAAAAAACATTTGATTTTCTTACAAAGTATGGGATAGTCACTTAATGTTATTAATTTGCACTCACGTGTTTTTTAATTAATTATATATCTCATATTAAAACTTTTTTTTTCAACACTATACACATGGTTGCCTGGAAAATAACTGCCGCAAGCAAAGGTCACCCTCGTGGGAATCGAACCTACTACACACACCAATCACAGTATTTACTGCCAGTCGATCACTTTATCCTACTGTGCCGCGATGGCCTCTATCTTTGTAGCTTAACGCTGGATCCCGCACCCTTCTGCCGCAGAGTAGGCAGAAGGAAAATAAGAAACTAGTTTTACGGCACACCGTTCCCATTAAGATACTTCCTGCCCACATTTCTTGAGGCATCTTGAGGCATAGCACAAGGACAGAACTCAACGCCCCGCTTTGCCTCGTTAAGAAAACGAAAAAACTGAAAATATTAAACATTTCACTCCTTTGGGTTGGAAAAGAACCTACAATCGTCGAGCCTATAGTACCACGACGGCCTCTAATAAAAATAATCTATGAAACTTACAGTTAATCACATGTTTGGCACTTGTAAAATCTTATAATCAAAACACATTGAAGGCAAAGAGCGGAGAGTACTCTCATCAAAAGATAATAAGGCAGAAAATTAGCTATTAGCCGAGACAAGGCGTCTTGTAAGGAGAAAATTAAGATGTAATGGCGCTACGATGTATAGGGTAATTAATATATGTCGATTATCACATATATTATAATTTTTTTTTTCAGCTTCACGCTGTATCCCGTACATAGCAGGGCATGTAGAGGGAGTCTGGTGTTATGTCACCCCGTCATCCATTTTCCAGCGAATTTTCGAGGTATTGCTTGTTTAATGGTGGAACTTAACGCCTCATTTTGCATTTGTCTTTTTTGATAAATAACCACTCATTCCCCTGAATAAGTATGGAACACTCGGGCTACGATGGCCACAATTTTACAAAAAAATATTATTATAATCAAGTTCATATATTATATGTTAACAATACTTTTAAGTAATTACGACCATGTTTGAATGCATTAATAATAAAAAGATATGTATTATTTAAAAAAAAAATAAACATAAAAGGTACGGACAAAGAGTAGAGGACGCTGTAGTGTAAAAAGTATTAGTAAATAATAAAAAAAATTGGCATAATTAACTTAGAACTTAGTCTGACTGTACACATCTTAGATGTGGTACGGTATTTTCTTGTTTTTCTTTTTCAGCACAGAGAAACCTAAACAATGCAAAACCGGCGAATTCAAGAGGCATGGCGGGTTGAGTGGAACTTAGCGCCTCGACACCAGAGCGCAGAAAATAGAAATATTAAATATTTAATTTCCTTGAGTAGAAATCGAATTCACAACCTGTCGCGTTTATTGTCACACTTTGTTGTTGTTTGTTGCTGGCTTTATAATAATATTTACATGTATTTATTATATAAAATGCACCAATAAATATTTACTATAATTAAATAAATACAAATTTAATTCAGTAAATAATCAGTGATTAATTATTTATTCATCCGCTTACTCTATCTGCAAATATTAAAGGGTTATTAAAAAATATTTCAGCTTGCTTTCATATTTTGTAATTTTTTTACCTTTATTTTATCTCTTTGCTCTGGTATCAAAGGAAAGGGCGGTGTTGAAATCCACAACCCAACACGCAATTCTTTCAGAATACGGCGAAAAGAGGAGAACGATAACAGAGCACCTTAAAACTAGGTTCCCCGGTTCAGTTTCCCTCTGCTTACCCTGCTGTGTTCTAGATACAGCATGAAACTAAAAAAAGTAAAACCAAAGAAAAAACTTACCAAATACCACATATGCGGCCATTTTGGATCATTTAATTGGAACTTAGAGTCAGCAGAACGCGGCCGCCCTTTCACTCTCGTGTGCAGTTCCCGCTTTGAACCCGTTTCCCTTTTCAATGAAGGCGCCCCCGACGGTTTTGTTTCAGCTGAAACAAATTGTATAGAATTGGACGTTATTTTCCATTTGCGTGATGAAAACACATTCTGTGGTTATATCATATGAAAGTAGAACGCTCATAATAATATAAAGTCTATTTAAATTGGTGACGCAAAAGCGCGGCGTTGAGCGCTCAACACACAATGCATCAGAATTTCGGCAGGAAGTGAGGAACGAAAGTGTCTTATCAGGAAAGGTTAAGAAGGTAAATGTTTTAACACTATACTCCCAGGTTCCTTCTGCTTATCCTGTTTGCGGGATACAGCGTGAAACTAAACTGTCTCTTACTCCGTATTAGTAAGATAAAATGCATCCCTATTATAATGATCTTTTATTAATAAATTCCAATGAGTCACTCCTCCAGCACTACCAAAAATAATTACTAGTGTTAAAAACAGCATTGTTGTGTACTCTAGTAACGAAGTTGAAGGCATTGTAAAAGAGAAAAGGCGTTTCTGTGCCGTGAGCACAGGTCGAGCAGGATTCCAGTATACAAATACAATAAGTTGCAGTAAAAATGTATGCTCATATTTTTACTTAAGTAAGAAATTAATTTTAAGTTCATATTTAAAATTATTAAAAACATTCAAACGTTCAACGTTAGCTCTTAGAAAAGCGTTATATTATTTTTTTATATAAAAATATTAACATTTTATAATTAACAGCAAAACACTTACAAAACTATGTATTTTTTTCCATTTTCAAGCTCTATCCCGCAATTAGCAGGCGGAGAGAACGTAACTCCATGACATTCTATTCTCCGCTATCCGTTTGAATTTAAGACATTGTTTGTTGAGTTGGAAGACTCAACATCGCGCTTTATCTGATCAGATTAGGAAATGAAAATGCTTCATTTCCTAACATGGATCGAACCCACAATTTTCCTGATACAGGAAGACGTCGCGCCACAACGACCTCAATGTATATTTTGGTCTTTCTTGGTCTAGCTGTTTTATGAATTATATAAAAAATTTAAGTAAAAGACTGTAGTACGGTTATATCGTAATATAATAAATATCCTTTTGGAAATCTTTAAGAGTAAAAACGATTTCCTAACACCAGGTGTTGCGTTCGTGAGCAGGTAACATTGGACTATTATGATAGTGAATACAACTAAATATACCATAATACACATTTAAATAAAATCGAGAAAACAAACTACGACAACGAAACTGTTTAAAACGGTCTAATATATCATTTTTTTAACTTATACAATAAAATGTATTTAAATAATTGGTAGGTACATTATTGGCGATTTAGACAGGTGAGAAGAAATTTTATGTTCGTGGGTTCGGCCCCACAAACATAAAACTTCTCGAGTGAGAATCGATTCTCACTCGCGCAGCGTTGACTTCTCCCACCCAACACGCAGTCACTACAGAATTCGTCAGAAAGTGGGGAGCGGAGTGTCTTAGGACTAGACTCCTCCCGCCTACCCCGCTCAATGAGGGATACAGCGTGAGGCTAAAAAAATACATACCTGTACTGCTTAAGTCTTCTATCGTTTGAAAATCTCTTTTTCTTCTCGACAGTATCTTTTGTTGTCGCACCCATCGCACCCGCCCGTCTGACTCCAACCGGATGTGGTGTTCTTGCGCAGGCAATAACGACCGCTTTGCTATTGACTTGTGATGAAAATGGTAGTGGTTCTGGAAAATCTGTAACAAACACAAAATAAAAATATTAATATACTACAATATCGATTTAAAAATCATTTTTCAAAAGAATAAACCTAAATATTTATCTACATAATCAATTTGTTAAAGTAATGTACTAAGTACATAAATTTAAATAAGAAGGAACTATCCAAATCGAATTACTTAGTAAAAGTTGTGTGTTTGAATGTAAAAAATATGCGCTTCGAATAGAGAACCTGCTTCGATTATTTTCGTCAGTTATTTAGAATAAATATCATACATAATATACGACATTAGAGTTTTATTAAACATAATCATCTAAAGCATAAATGAAACGAATAGAAAAATCATGTAACACTTAGTATTAAGTCGTGGCGAGAACTTGACTGGTGTAAATTAAGTTACATTAACTTGTTGGGGTTTCAAAATCTACTACGATAGTAAGGTCCGCCGGACGCCGCCGACGTGGGCGGAACTACCGCATTGTGACCGCTTAATTTAAATGTGGTTATCCTTTTACGAAACAAATGTTTTTTCGCTTCTATGCACAGGACTACTTGGACCAGCGGACTGGACTGAACTGGACGATTTGTTCATGATTTTCTTTTTATTTGTGTGTAGATGATAATATTTAGTCGAAATTATGTAAATTTCATACAAGTAACGGAACTGTGATAGTTTATTTTTAATTTACGTCAAAGCCAATTACAGAGATCTCTCTGGTGAAGGTGGAGAAAAAAGTAAATGCCCGTTAAGTACGTATTTTTATACCTGTAAAAAATTTAACAAGAAATGAAGACATAAAATATTTCATTTCCTTGAATGGATGTCGAACCCACAACATGTCACATTTGTATTCAGAGACTGGCCTCAAATTAATTTTGAAAAATATGGCTCTCTAAATAAATATCACCATGAAGCCAGCAACTCTTCAATAAATTCTGCGAAGGAGAAATATCTATTACACTTCGTCTCCTTACAGCATTTCCTATTTAAAAAATTGTATTTTATTAAAAATGTTCTAGAGTATTACAATACCAATATTGGTACCATGACCATGACACAATGAGGCAGAATCAATGATCGAAACTCAGAATTAATTAAGTTTTTATTTCTATGCATTTATGGCAAAATGCAGCGTTCAGCACCGCCCGCACTATAAGTAACTCCGGCCAGAAAGTGGAGAAAGGAGTGTCTTGACACCTACCGATCACCTTAACAGTCGCACGTTTGTGCTCTACACCACGTCTAGCATCATCAGTAATCTGACATCATATATGAATTATATGTATATTTAAATATGGTTACAAGAACTACTTAATTGTGATCCGTGTATTAATATTTCATGGACACTACGTATTCATTTATTTGGAAATAAATTCCTATCACATGTTATTAACAGATTATTATTGTTGCAGTTAATTTGATTCCTGAAATCGAAAATTTGTCCATTTGTCGATTGATTCTAATTAAACACGTGCATTCATTGTTTTATTATTAAATCATTTCATCATTATATTAAATTTTTATAAAAAGTGATATCATGATTTTTCTTCAGCTTCACGCTGTAGCAGGCAGAGGGAGCCTAGTGTTCAGACTCTCCGCTCTCCACTTTTCGCTGATTTCTGGAGGCATTGAGTTGAGTAGCGGAGCTAACGTTAACTAATTTTTAATATTCCTAATGACAAATGTTGGTTTTATTTTATTTGCTCGTAATATCGGGTTCCAGGCTAATGGGAAAACCCGATCTTAGTAACTATATAATGATCTCCTCCTTTACTCGAAATTGAATGAGAAATGATAATTGTACTTTCATGCATTTTGAACTATATATATACATATATTTTAAAATATAGAAATGAATAATTAATTTGTTATAGAAAGTACCTGTCGTATTTAGTTGAAATTTCGCAACTCAATACTCAACGCCTCCAGAATTCGGCGGAAAGATGAAAACGGAGTGTTCTAACGCTAGGTTCACAGTTTCCCTCTACCTACTTGGCTTTATACAGTGAGAAGCTAGAAACAAAAAATCAATCCTACAAATTCATAAACAAATCAAATTTTGTAATACGATTGTACTGGCCCCTTCTTTAATTATTTAACAAGTGCCCCAACTGCATGCCCTCGTAGCGAGTGGCTTTCGGTTCCCCTCCTCTCTTGAGATACATAAATTCAAAGAAAACACAGACCCTTAGAGATATTTTTAGCTATCTTACGCCGTTTTTACCTTTTTCAATTATATAAAAAGTAGCAGCGCATGAGCGGAGAATATTTTAGCGGATACCAAAGGTTTTATAACTTAAGTAATAAATCTTAGATGAATTCTTGTTGATATAATATTGAAGTATAAGGAATTATTGCCTTCGTGAATTGCATGTGTGAGCACTTCTGCCCACAACGTGTGGGAATAGTGAATTTTACTCACATTTCACTTTTAATCAATGTGATTCAAAAACCGCAGTAACTTAAAATAATGATTTAAAGTATATTAGTTTAGATTCACTAGGGCAACCATAAGAAATAACGAAAAACGATTAAAAGTTTCAGCTATCGGGTCATAGTGCCTAATCAAATGTTGACAAAAAAACAAATATAGGTATAAGATAGGAATAAGATTATGGTACTTAGTAAAACATGAATATTAAAAGTAAACGACCTTAAATCCAGACATTACAGGAACTATAGTGCTCTATTGTTGCCACATCAATAAATCTTTTAGTAAGAATTCACTCAGCTATACGACTTGTGTGTTTAGATTAAGTAAGATCAAAGAAAGTGCCTGCAAACTTTTGTTACTAATTTCCTTTGATCTACTTATATCTCACATAAAATAAGCTGATGATGTTCATTCTGTGTTATTTTCTTTTGAAATTAATGTAATTAGAATTGCCCTATTATCGTGTGGGAGGCATCGACAAATTGATTCGTTTATCTCGTCTTCCTTGTATCATTTTCTTATAACATAAATACATAAATATTATATCTGATTCGAACTCACCACCTATATAGTAGAACCATAAAATTGAAATATATTCTTTATTTAAATACTCTTTTTTTAAATATTATTAAAATAATATTTAACATTTTCAAAGTATATATTAAAACAAAAAGTTTTAACGTATTGTATTAAGAATGAAGTACCCACAGTCGTTTATCGCCTACGGGCGACCGCTTCCGTGACCCGTTTACTCGCTCGACGTTGCTGCCCTGTGAGCAGAATCAATAGATTTTTGTTGCTTTATAGTTTTCATACTATTATTACTTTAATATAAGTATAAATAAAGTAATTTTATTTATTAATACAAATTATTAAATAAAAAAATCAGCTTCACGCTGATGATGCCCGCACACAGCAGGGTAGGCAGAGGGAACGTAGTATTAAGACACTCATTCCGTTACCCATTTTGGGGAACGGAGTGTCTTAACGTGGTCTTAAGTGTGCAATATAAATTATTACTTAGTACGTTTAATGTGACCTTGGAGTCTTTTGGGAGCAACTGTTACAAAGCAAAGATGACAAAATAAGTAGATAGGATTTTTTTTTATATTAAAGTATTTTCAGTTAAAATTCACATAAATATTTCTGAAACACGTGTCCAGGGGACAGGTGAAGTTGGCCATTAGAGGCGTAATGTTTACTGAAAAGCCTGAAAAGTTGTTAAGTGGGTTCGCACCACCGTGCGGCGGCGGGCGAGGCACGACCTGACCGTAATCGCGCTACTTAGACGCTGCACTCAGATCTTAGCTGCTTAGCTATAGGTATTTTCAATATTACCCTGATTTACAATCAGTTTCTGTCAATAAAAAGTTTTTCAATTTCTTATTGACAGAAAAAAAAATATTTCCGATGTTATATGGAGTGTGTTTATAAATTTGTCGTCTCAACTCAAATAAGTTTCAAATCTAAGAAAATTCCTTCAATTCTTTTAATAGTGAGTACACTTAATATAAATAAGAGAAAGCAGCCGGTTAGGTAAATTTGATCTTTTCTGTCGCTTTACCAGCAGAAATGGATTAACTGTTGATACATAATTAGCATTGATAGACTTTGTAAGAGCTGCTATTTAAACTGGAGACGTCCAAGACGTCGTTAAATTCCTTCTTAAGGAAATTATTGTATTTCCAAGTTCCAGTAGACAAACCGCGGGTTTGAACACGCAATGTCTCGAAAGGCGGATTTTCTTAACAATACATTCCTTCTGCCTAACTTGCTATACAGGAAAAAGCGTGAAGATGTTATTTAAATTTAAAATATTATTTTAAGCATTATGAACCATAAAAAATTAAGATTAATCTTTTAAATTATTAATTTCATGAAATTGTTGCATTTTAGTGTTAACATTAAAGCTAAGAAGATGGAAAGGGCTTAGCTCTAAAAGGTTGCGGGTAATGCGACAGAATAAAAGATTATAAGATCTGAAATGTACTGAGCTTTGCTTTCAGGATTACCTCCATGCTCTTATATCTCTTATATGATTTACGTTTTTCCAGTGAATTGAGTGCTTATCACTAGCTAGCTTATCACTATATTTTATTTAACGAATTCAATATTGGGTAGTATATAAATAACCTAGCAATAATTTAAAACATGTTATTCAAACATTTTATTCAAATTTAATTATCTTCTGTGGTTTGTGAAGGAAACTTGAGATCTTGGAAAAGTCACTCAATCAAATTGAGTTTTTTTTTCCGTTTCTCCGTAAGAGTACTGGGTTGCGTAACCTAACTTCAACTATATATATCTAACTACTAAATTATACATCCAGATTGCCATTTTTACCTACAACCACCTCATTTGTGTAATACATTTATATACATAAATACATTTTAATCTCTTCAAAAGCTATTTTTAATTAAAAATATGAAAACGTATACAATTACAAATCAAAATTATTAAAAAAAGAATTTTGTAATGTTTTCCTTAGCGACCATTTTACACAGAGAATGCTATTGTTTGAACGTTCAAGACGAATTTGTATTTCGATGAAATCTTTGATTACTCAAATGTAAATAAATACTTTATTTACGTACAAACACACGTATGTATCTTATCTCTTGTACATAAATATATACAAACTCTATGTACAAACACTGCTCTTTTGAAAGTTATAACAATAAAACATTTATTATTATATATTTATTTACTAAGCATTTACTAAATGGTATAGTATATTGTACCTCAAATTATTATAATTATCCAAGTAACAAATGCTATAGGTACTTGTTGTCAGCTTCACGCTGTATACCGCATAGAGCGGAGTAGGTAGAGGGAACCTAATGTTAAGATTTTCAAGGTCTCATTGTGGTTGAGTGGCGGCCCTAAATGTCATGATTTTTTACATTGGTAACAGAGTGAGGAAATGATAAAATTATTAAATAATGATAAAATTCCCTGATTGGGAATGGAATCCACAGCCGTCACGTTACAATCCCACGCCTGTGTCTCTGATGACGCCTGTATATATGTTTTATTTTTCATGAAAATAGAGTAAACACGCCTACCTTCCTTAAAAAGAAAACTAAACCTATCAATATATTAGATCAATACTTAATACGAAAACAATCCGCAGACCCATTTCTACCTCAACCTCTGTAAGCCCATACCTATAAATCTTAATAACAATAAGGGTCCCAATTGCACGAAAAGCACAATATCTCTACAGTTCACGCCTCACAGTGCGAGGGGGACGCGGAGCGTTACCATGGCAACCGTGAAGTGACCTCAGCCTGTAATGGTTGGTTCCGTTTACGAAACGGTCGAAGGGAAAAATAATGAAGTATATTTGTTTTTTATTATACATATGTATTAATGTTTTAAGTTATTTTCTACAGTATCGCGTCCGTTTGACGATTATACATTATTAAAAATCTTTAAATATTGTGAATAATAACAATCTTTTTATATTATGAAAACTGTTAAAAATTCGTGACGCAGGGGCATAAACCTGTAAGTGTAAATACGACAGGTTGTGGATTCGATTCCCAGTGGAGGGAATGTTTAATATTTTGATTTCTTCGCTTTGATCAGCTGGAAATTAGGAACGGAGTGTTTTAACCTAGGGACCTATAGGTTCCTTACGGTGTGCGAGCTACAACTTAACGCTAGAAAGTATACTTTTAACTTTAAAATAATTATTTTTGACTACAATTTTATAGATATACAGTTAAATTTAAGCCTAATACTATGTTAAATCAAAAAACTGAAAACTTAAATACTAAAGTAGGTAAGCTAGAGGCAAAAAAGTGTAAACGACCCGTAGTCAAGGCGACGCGGGTTCTGTAAGCAATGCCGTCCTGAAATATATACGTCACAGGCTGTGGCCCCCGGATATTTGGGACTCTTTATTATTTATGTATACACGTCTTTTTTAATATATAAAGACTGTCTGTTTTGACTAAACAAAGAATGAGATGCCGACCACAACAACGTTTGGGAAAAATATTCACTCCTATTCATAAAAAATTATCTTTAAATTATGTTGTATATTTCTAAATATGGCTACTCGTCGTGGCGCAGTGGTCCAATGACTGTAATGGAAGAGGAGTGAGCAGTTGTTTGGTACGTTTCGCACTCCATAGAATGCATTATTAAATTTTTTCGTAATTAGACTCAGCGCATTGCTCACTTAACAAGCAATGTCTAGAATTTTTGTTTGAAATTGAACTGAGGAAAGAAATGTCGTAACACTAGTTCTCCCTACCTATATCTCGCTGTATTCCGCATATATTGTATTGTTATATGCGGAATACAAGGAGAAACTAATAAAAATATAAATAAAATATATTTATAGAAAAATATTTTAAATATAATAAAAAATATTCCATACCCAGATCCGAGGGCAAATTGTGTGCCGTGTGATCCCGGCCTAGAATAGGATTATCCTGGTACTGGTGGTGTCGTAA
>DWAP01002691.1:0-13057 GCA_018230625.1 Heliconius eleuchia | reverse complement strand
CAACCAGTCGGTTTTACAGTCACACTTCGTGCCACTGCGCCACGACTGGCCTTGTAGTTAAAAAGTAGAAATAAAGTGCTATTATATTTCATAAATTATTTTTACATGTCTCTTAACGTTATAAAACATGTATTGCTTAATTTTTAGAATATGTAAACTTCGACGAAATTACAATAAAAAAGAAATATGCAAAGGGCGTTTTCCAAATGCGGTTTGTGCGAGCGCGTTGAAGTCTTTTTAATGACGAACTCTTATAGGCGTTATGCAAACATTCTTATCATTTAACAGCGTTTCTAAATATAACTGTACTCTATATGTAGACTAATAGGTCCGTTTTCTAACCTTGACAAGTTGCTCAATTTATTTTTCATGGTTTTATTGACACATCAGCGAGTTTGATGTTACCTTAATTATATTATACTATGCTAATACGCTAACTTTACACTTATTTTTAGTTGAGATTTTAATTGTATTTCCGCTGGTATTAAGGAACATGAACATGAGTTCACTATCTATAAATAAATTCGTATCTTTAACTTTATAGTTGGACTATTAGTATAATAATTATTTACTAAATATAAGTTTGTACAATATACATAGTTGTTGTTATACTCGTATGTATCTCAACATTTCATTCACACTTATAACTTATTTATATAAATATATTTTTTATATTATTTTTTTATTCCTACAAACAACCGAATCGCAGTGGAAAGCAGAGTGTCTTAACACTAGGTTCCCCCTGATTATATACTCTGATTAACCCTGATTATATACTATCCTCTCTCTGATCTGATCTATTTGATTATATACTGAGGCCAGTCGTGGCGCAGGTTCACAAAAGTGCGACTGTAAAACCGACTGGTTGTGGGTTCGAGTCTGGACTCGAGGAGATGAATATTTACTTAAATTTATATTTCCATTTCTTCGCTCTGGTCTCGAGGAAAAGCGCAGCGTTGAGCAGTGGCAGAACCACTCAACACGCAATGCCTCCTGAATTCGGCAGAAAGTGGGGAGCGGAGTATCTTAACTACTACTGCTAGATTCCCTCTGCCTATCCTGATGTGTGCGGGATACAGTGTGAAGCTGATTTTCATATACTATCCCCGCTCCATGCAGGATATAGCGTAAAACTGAGAAAAATATCGCTAGTTTGTCAGGCCTCGTGTCCAATACCAGGACGGGGATGGTCGTGACTTGCGAATCTATACAATAATCTAACAAGAATTACATTTTTTTATGAATCACGTTCTCTTTGATTGTTTATTCTAATACCATGTTGTTTTAGATTGTAAATTGTCAATTACTTGTAAGCTTAGGTCAAGGCGGCTCGCACTCGCAACGTACGAGCAGTACGCAACGAACGTACGAGTACGACATTGGTACTCAATGACTTTACAACATTGAAATTAACTGATATTTCGTCTTACGAAAAAAATCGGTCGAGTGCGAGATGGACTCGACCACCGAAGATTCAGTAGATCAACGGAAAGCACAACTTACAACAGTTGACAAACTTAAATTTTGCATATACACTTATTTTTTATAAAATCAATTACAATTTTTAGTTTGTATTATGTTATATCTGTAATATAAATATTCATTTAACAGAGTTTTCCTTTATTCATACTGAATTTAATCACTAAGTACTCGACCAATTTCAACTTGGCCTACGGGAAATAATCTATGGATTTTGATACGCGGCGAATTTTATACAAAATGTATCTAAAACGATGTATAAATTTTTATATCTTTTGATTACGTCAACTTAGGAACTTTATTTTTTCTAGGGACTGTTGATTTGAATATTTAATATTAAGGTCAGCTTGATACCTCCACACTATCTCGAGATAAATAGTCTTAATAGACGGATAGATTGTCAACAAAGTGATCATATAAGGGTTCTGTTTTCTCTTTTTGAGATATAGAACCCTAAAATTGGGATGATGGCGATTTATATTGTATTATATTTCATAGCGAATATTATTGAAGTTACATGTTATTGGATGTTTTATTAGTTTATTTGTAACTTAAAATTTCATAACATTGCTTTAACTTCGTCCTTAATAAATTTAATGATAATGACTATATTAAATTAGGATAAGTGCTTGGTCTAGATATCATGGAACGTTTTTACCATTATGAATTGAACCATTTAAAAATATTTTTTTACAAACACGAATATGTACCTACTTTTAGAGAGAAGTATCTATGCTTCCCGATAAAGTTTGAAAATTGTAATTAATTCGACAATGATATTGATCGAAAAGGATATAAACCAAAGAAACAAAATTAGTAGATATTATCAAGTCAATAAATCTTTTCTTATCGGACTCAATTTATGGTAATTAATATTTAAAATTTAGCTTAAAATTTTAAAAAGTATAAAAAAATATAATTTGTTTTAAATACGATTTTTTATTATTTGTTGAATATTGAATGAAATTAAAAGTAAATTTTGAACAAATCTGATAATTCCAACGTGAGTAAGAACTAGGAAGAGATTTTCGGCGGCTTTTAAAGTTCATTCCTAATTTGATTACATGATTGCAGACAATAGCATGATGATGGACATTAATGATAGTGTCATGTACAAAAAATACAAGTAGAATGACGCACGATTAAATCTAAGAAAGATTTAATCGTGCGTCATTCTACTTGTATTTTTTTCAATAATAATAAATAGTTTGATTGGTTAATGGTTACTTTTGTAAATTTGTAATAATCACTATTACTATGTCAAATAAATCTCTTAGAAAATACCTGTTTTCACCAAAACGTGCTTTTTTCAACGGCTGTGTTGAAAGTTAAACTAATTAGTTTAACTTCGATGGGATAACGACTATAAATTGAAATTTTGTAACAATTTTTTTACTTTTTGAGTAATGAGTAGTATTGAGACACAAACACCATTCAGGGTGCTTGAATAATATTCGATGTTGTTGTTAAACAATAGAAATCATTTCATCAATTAGTTACGACGATTTATTGAAAATGTTATAATTGTATTGTATTACATGTCACTTGTAAATTTTGTTAAAATTCTTTGTTTATAAAATATAATTTAATATAGAAATAAATAAATAAATATTATGTTTGTTTTATTCAAATTATGTAAAAAGATTATACGTTTGCTTTAGTATACGCTGCGCTGCGTATATAATACGCTGCGTATGAAATATTTTATATTTTCATTTCCCTGTTTTAGTAATGATTGTTCTAGTAATGAGACAAAGCGCGGCGTTGAGTCGATGTGCACAACAGGCAATGTCTAAAGAATTCGTCGGAAAGTGGAGGTGTCTTCTCAGGTTTCCTCTACGCAACTGCTGCTGCTGTGCGGGATTCAGTGTGAATATAAAAAAGATAAAAATGTTAAAAGAAAATTTTTATATTATTATATTATATTTAAATAATATACTATATTGGTAAAATACGAATAAAAGACAAAATTTGTAGTAAATCTACAAATTTTTGTAAAATAATTTATGTTAATTTAAATCCAATTATTATCAGTTATTTATTAGTTATGTTTTCGATATTGCAAATGTATCAACTTAAAGGGTAATTTGGTATTTAAAAAAAATGCCTTGCTTGAAAAATTTTATGATCAGTTTAGACGTTAGGCAGAAGCTACCAGATATTTACTACTAAACGGATAGTTTCGCTGGTTAGAATTACCTCATTAAACTCTACCTACTTCCAAATTCTCATATTTTCATGTAACTATGTAAAAGTAAAAAAGTAATTAACAAATTTATCAAAATGTTTATAAAAATATTAAAGAAACAGAGCTTTTGAGCATGAACAGAAATGTTAAAGGTTACAAACATAGAGGTGGGGACGCGACGCGCGAGATGCTGTCTTGTATTGGAGATGCTACAACACAGTGACCCGCGAGTGGTGACGGCCGCGACCCACAATCTAATGTGACGTAACAGTGGTTAGTTCGCCCCGCAGTGACGTGACGGTGACGTGATCAGAAGTGACACTTCTATAACATGTGGGTCTGCGTTCTTGCCGTCGCATGCCTCGGTGAGTTGTTCTTATTTGTTTCTATTTAATAATTTATCTATTTATCCGAGGCCAGTCGTGGCGCAGCGGCACGATGTGTGACTGTAAAACCAACTGTTTGTGGGTTCGATCCTATTCGAGGGGATCAAATATTTACTTAAATTTATATTTACATTTCTTTGTTCTGGTGTCGAGGAAAAGCGCGGCGTTGAGTTCTGCCACTCAACACGCAATGCCTCCAGAATTCGGCAGAAAGTGGATACAGCGTGAAGCTGATTTAATCTAATTTAATCTATTTATAAATAATAAGATAATTTATATTTGAATATAACTTTGTAAGTGCAGGTAAGTCTATTTAGATTTTCCTTGGGATGATTTACATACAAACTATTTTTACTAAAACATCTGTGTACAAATGATAATAAACTCCAACTATTGTTTTCAATTCATAAATCACAAGACATTGCGATCTCTACTTTCAGCCCTTATTAATCAAATTAATATAATTTATAGATCAACAGAATTAAGAAAATAAGCCTACGATAAAAATTCCAAATAATTCTTATAAAATCACGTTTTAAACCTCTTCAAAATTTGAATATTATTATGTAAATTTTAATCGGCCAAAGTATCTGACAACAAAATCTTTTTTAAATAATAACGACGTTGTTGGTTGATTTTTGTTTTGAAAACTTGTTTTTAAATATTTTGACGGTTAGATAAAAAAAATAAGATTTTGCAATATTTTTTAATTCAATATAATTAATCCAAAAGGGTCTACTATTAATATTCTTTTATACACATTAAATACACTTTTTGGAATAATGCTCCAAAGACGTACTTACCTTACCTTATAAATACAGATTTCGTTTCACTGTAAATTGACTCTAAATCTATTCCTTATAACTTTGTATTTCAGTATTTAACTTACTTTAAAATTATGATTTATATGGAACTCGTAAGTTCTGCAAGTATGCATTGTGACATGCTTTAGATTAGAGTATAGGAAAATAACCGTCTCGTCTCAGTGACAAAATATAAAAATTCTTCTAATATCCGTACAAAAATGCCTATTATTCCTAAGATAAAATATAGTTTATGCGCATAAATAAGGTTTATGTCTATGTTTAAATAACAAGGGTCCCTTTATTTAAACATAAACATAAACCATATTAACAAAAAACAGTCAGTTCTTAGAAATTTTATTATTTATTTATTAATTAAGATTAACCAGTGGTAATTATATTGAATAAATTTACAATAATAGTTTGCTTACTTCTAAAGGCATAACTTTTTAATAATATTGTACTTATTGTACCAAATAAATAACCCGTAGAAAAGAAGTAGTCCGGTATCGATACCTTTTGCACTTAATAGTAACTTAAACTTTAAATGTGTATAAATTACATGCTTATATAGAGCTTCCATTAGAGTATTGAGTACTATAAATATCATGGATTTCTTAATAAGACTTCCGTTTCATATAAATCAATTAAAGAGGCATAACACAACAGCTTGTACCAATTGAAAATTATATTTACTTAAATAATTATTTTTATAAATATATACGAGTCATTCACGTATAACAAGTGATTGAGTTTTTTGTGAGTCCTGTTTAGTGGTGGAAAGGTCAACAGTGGTGTAGAGGCGGATGCTGCGGCTTAATGTCAACGATGTGACTACAAGGTCAAGGAATATCTATATAAATT
This sequence comes from Heliconius eleuchia, assembly GCA_018230625.1. NCBI lineage: Eukaryota > Metazoa > Arthropoda > Insecta > Lepidoptera > Nymphalidae > Heliconius > Heliconius eleuchia. The sequence goes on along the minus strand of DWAP01002691.1, from coordinate 7,337 downwards.
TATGATCACAAAATTTTAAAGCAACGTTTTATTACAGATAATTTTATTGTACGATTCTCAATATGTTATGTTATTAATTAAATTTAAACCAGTTATATAATAAAGTTGATCGAATTTCCATATTATAAAAATGTTATATATGGCTTTATTTTCGTTAAACGATGCCGCTGCATACATTTTCGAATACAAGAATTTTTGATTTCTCAACATTACAATAATCTAGCAACTCGGACGTGACTTTATTCGTGTAAGCTTATATTATAGCCAAATTATACAAAATATTTACACCAATTGTGGTCTATGCATGATTCTGGTGTATAAGCTATATTACAGTAATACTAAATTAGATCTAAATTCGTTTATTAATGTGTTAGCGTGGAACTGGAACAAACATTTATACTCACAAATTTGTAATTTCAGTAGGATTTAATTTTACCTGGAGCTCCTCCCGCACGACACCATAGGAAATAAGTAAGAGAAGTTTAGTTTACATACAGTTAGGTTGTAAAGAACGTTCAACCAAATAAACTGTTTGTAATATTAACATATAGATAAATGTCGACAACAATAATTCCGGTTTCATAAAAATACATGTGGATTATATTTATTGTCATGTTTCTCGCATATAATTTATGGGCATTGCATTTAGCTCCTAGTAGTCAGGGAGATCATAATGTTGTTCCACTTTTCCCTTGATCTTGAGAATTTGTGTGCTATTGTTATATTTTTCATCGGAGCAGGTAAATTTAAATAATTTAACATTATCAGCGTGAAGCTGTATATAATTAACCCCATAGCCCACTCGCACATACTCAGCTTCACGTTGTATCCTGCACACAGCAGGGCAGGCAGAGGGAACCTAGTGTTAAGACACTCCGTTCCCCACTTTCTGTCAAATTCTTGAGGCATTGGGTGTTTAGTAACGACAATGATGATGTAAATAATAATATGCACGAGTTCGCTGCTATTATAATATATATTCAAATATTATTGAATTTATTGTAAGTAGGAGTGGCGTCGGTATCAGCAGAAGCTTCCCTGGACCCGGTGCAGGCGGCGGAGTCGGACCATTCCACGGCGGTGCGTGTGCAGCGCGCGCCCTACAACCAGCTACTGCAAGTACTGTCAGGTCCGTGACTTTTAATCTCTATATATAATAAAATAATAGAAAAGTCGATTATGTACACGAAAAATATTAAACAAAAAATGAGATCGGTTAAGCTAAAAAACCACTCAGCAGAATTCTTGCCTGTCTGTCAGTAGCTTAGTGTCTCGAGGTACATTTTTTTAAGTTTCATCCCGGTTTTCGTAATAGTTTCCTCAAAAAAAATTAAAAACTGAAAAATACAAATTACTTAAAATACCGATAACTACTGGATGAAAGTGAACGAATTTTGGTAATAGTTCAAAGCGTAAAGCAACTTATAGTATTGATCATGGAGTATAAAGCAATTTTAGTGGGAAAAATAAAAATCTGACGTACTCAAATTACGTTTAATACTCGCAAGTAAAGCTAAATTATATAAATTTAATTTAAATTATTAATGATTAAATCTTTATTTTTTGTTTAACCACAATTTAAAAGAATAAAATACATTTAATAGTTTTATAGTCGACCATAAGTTTTATTTTAAGCGTCAACATTGGTGACATTACAAAATAAAAAAGTATTACAATAAAAAATAAATATATTTGGAAAGTAAATTCTGATTGTGAGTTCATAGTTTATTAAAGTTGATATTGTGCTTAAAGGATGTGGTGATGTAAATATATTTTAAGCATTAGTATGTGTGTTATGTATGTGTGTTATATTATAGTAAGTATATATAATCATGGTAAGAAAGTATGAAATATATTATTTGAAATATAAATGTGGGAACAGAGCCGATATCTTGAATTTTTAAGATATATAAAGACAAAAAAATACCATAAATATTAAACATTCGGGCACAAGGCACAAGGATGTGACTGTAACGCGACGTTGTGGGTTCGATTCTCACTCGAAGGAATGAATTATGATTTATTAACGTTTTCATTTCTTCGCTCTGGCACTAAAGCAAAAGCCGGACTCCACGCCGGAGTTGCACCACTTAACACGCCATGCATCGAAAAATTCGTCGAAATGTTTTAGCACAAGATTTCCTCTGCCTACACTGAGCGGGATACATTAAATCTGGTTTTAAATTTTTTATTTAAGAACCGATTGTAATAAAACGATTTGTGTATTTTAATAAACTTAGTGTAACGTATTGATTTTTTATTATTCTTTTATATAATGCTTCATATATATAGGCAGAGGGAACCTAGTGGACAGACAATATATATAGGCAGAGGGAACCTAGTGGAAAGACACCTTTTTCCGCCGAATTCTGGAGGCATTGTGTGTTGAGGAGGCGGAACTCGACACCGCGCTTTGCCTAGACACCAGATCTAAAAGAAAAAAGATATATAAATATATTTATTTACTTAAATTTATATTTCCATTTCTTCAATTCCAATGCCTCCAAAATTCGTCAGAAAGTGGGAAACGGAGTGTTTTAACACTAGGTTCCCTCTACCTACACTGCTATGCGCGGGATACAGCATGAAGCTGATAAATATTTCATTCGAGTGGGGATCGAGCCCACAACCAGCTGCGTTTACAGTCACCCACATGTACCTTGAAAATTGAAATAACATATGTACCTACAATTTAAATTTAAGTTGTAGTAAATAATAAGAAATATAATACTCAGAACACATATAATAAAATATATAGAATATCGTGAAGATTCTTTACGTGTCCTCGATATTATAATAGCAAAGATAACAATCCAGCAAAAAACTAATTTATTTTATATTATGAAACAAGATTTATATGCATATATTTTAACCGATTTCTCTTAAAGAAGTAGGTTATCAATTCGACTTAACGTATTTTTTAAATGTTTATTACCTCAGTATTTAGTTAGGTTCATTTTTGTCAATGTTATTCATGAGAAAATCACATCATCGTCTTAAATTTTCATGATGTATTCGTCTATTTTCGCGACAAATAGACGAATAACTATAATATTTCGCCAACTGATTTCAATGATTCTTTTTAAATAAACAGGATACACTTCATGGGTAGTTCAATGAGTTTTGTTAGGTTCTGATTATGCGATCCAGTTGCTGTGGGTTGCTTTTGTAAAAATATATGTTTATAATTTTTGTCGTATTATAAGTAATCATATTTTTTTCTCTAGCGTTAGGATTGCAAGGTCAGGAGGATGAAGATTACTTACCCGGGCTACAATCCTCGAGGAGGGGCGTCAGCGATTGGCCCTTTCAAGGATACCCATTTGATTTAGGTTGTAAAATTAAACAATGAAATAAAAAAAATATATTATTAAAATACATTATATGTTATCGGTCAAAATATGTTCCGTAGGAAATTCAAGATCACGTACTTCCATTCTACCGATAATAGTGCTGCCAGTTTTGAGTTCTCCGCCGTCCACACGTCCTCCACTACGAAAAGGTAGGATTTTAGTAGTAAGTGTTAATAAGACTTTACATTTATAAAATTTGGTGAAAAATATTCGTCTTTATTTATTTTAGAATGTGATATTAACCCTAATAATAAGATCAATATCGGGAACAACGATAATGACGACGAAGATAATTATAATGAGCCAAGTGAGCGACCGCCGAGACCCCGTCCTTCTAGACCGGGTTCCTCGTCCAAGAGGCCGGTGAGCAGGGGACGTCGCCCCACGACCCCACCACGACCAGAGAATAGGTTCAGAGATAGTGACTATGATCAGATATCTTCAGAACGTCCAAGTCGTACAGAACAGCACCAAAAACCACAATATCCATCTTATGTTCGAGTAGAACAACTTGATGAATCTGCAACTAGCCCACCTATTGATAAGACAAGTAAGTACTCTATAATTTTTGCAAAATGTATATTTCTTTCTTTTGTTAATTGCCTATTATATCTTCTATTCTTGCAAATGTATGTAAGTGACAAAATTTTTGTATTTCCTTTTTGGTTTCTTACCAAAATAATATTTTTGTAGTATCATCTCGAGAGTTACTGGAAAAGTTCCGTGCACAATTACCGGATGCACCAGGTCTACCGCCCGCACTGTTAGCAGAAAATGACATTAGCGAGCGAGTGCCGATGCTTGAGGATGTTGATGGTTCTGAAGCGAAGACCCGCATAGATGTACCCAGCGTTTCACTTCTACAGCAAACTAGTTCAACAAAAAACAGTAACCAGTTTCAATCGTCTATATTTGGAGCTTTTGTCGGGACATCTTCGAGGAACCGCGAGCCCTCGCGTCCTCGTTTTAATCGTTCACTGTTGCTGAGAGGCGAGCTCACTGTCCCGCGAGCAGATTACACTGAAACATATACTGCATGGTGAAATAACATTTTTTTAAATAAATATTTTACTTTTCGAAAATATTTTTTCTCCCGCCGCATAAGTTGAAACTCAAACGGCTCGTCAACAAGTTAACGTAAAGAGCTTAATAATAAAAAAAAGAAAATTATCAGAATAATTGTTGTAATGAACATCTACAGATAATCAATTAAATGGACTTTAATTTATTGTCTATAGATAATGTTCTTGTGAATGCTTGTGATGTATACAAATATAGTTAAAATATAGTAAACTGTTGTTTTTTAAATTCAGGTGGGATGCTAAATCAGGAGCCTCGCGAGTAGATTTCTACGGCGGTTCCACTTCTACGTACCGCAGCATGATGCCTGATGGAAGCATACACCGAGTTGAGGCAAGTCTATTCCATATTTACTTACGGATGTACTAATAGCGAATTTGAAGTAAAAACGTAAAATCTTGTTTTTTCCCGATGCCGTAGAAATTCCATGAAATCTTTTCTTGATGTATTCCAGAAATGTTATATTCTGCGTACTTTCAGCCCGGCAGTGGATTGAATGTCAGTCAGTAACGGAACACTTTTGTATTCATAATATTTAGTATATATGTATGTATGTCTAAGTATTTTCATAGTTAATAGTAATCGACGCATATAATACATACTTATATTTCAGATGCGTGTAGATCGCTCTGGAGAAGGAGAAGTTCGTCGCTGCGGTAAAGCAATTTCGCAAACAAACCAACCAACTGATCGAGCTGTCCCAGCGCTGCCTGACATAGGATTGTTTTCATTTGCTGGTAAAGTATAATAGATTTTTAGAAATTATTTTTTAATGAAAATTATAAGAATGTAAATATTTTTTTCTTAGATTAACGTTTATGGTTTATCTAGAACTAATTTATTTATTACTAGGTCCCTCTGTAGATAGAGCTCTGTGGATAAAAGCGTAAAGCAATTTCTTTATATTGTACGCTATTGAATTGAGCCACGACGACCTCAAAATAATATTAAAATAGTGTTATATATTTCCCCATGTAGGCTATGAGCAAGCGGAGTATGGTCGCGTGGAGCGGTGGCGGCACACGGCGCGCGTGGAGGGCGCGGAAGCGCTCACACTGCGGCACGACCTGCTGTTACAACGCGGGCCAGACGACCTAGCACGACCGCTGCAGTATACTAAATTTCTTTTTAACTTCACTTAATTTAGATTCACGCTTTATCCCTAGCGGGGTAGTCCGAGAGAATGAAACCCTACATACCTCTTATAGTCTCTACATACCTCTTTCAACTCGTCCACTGTCATTAACCTTTTCATACGTGCCCCTTGGGGAGTCCTCATGCTTTTGCCTTCCTCCAGTATTATTATATTCTGTTTTCGAAGGTCAACCGAGGTCTCCAACTACCACTCTTACCACTCACTTTGCCACCTTAAATCTTTTTTGCCATTCTATCATCACTCATTCTTTCGATGTGCCCAAACCAGCTGAGCACGTTCTCCTTCTTCGTGACATCCTCGCTAGGATCTGCCAATCTGTGTATCTGTTTATTGTGGGTTCGATCAGCTAAGCTGACTCATATCCTACATATCCTACGAAGGGATCGCATCTCCACGGCATTCATCGTTCTTTTATTCTTCTTCTGTAACACTGCCGTATAACAACGTCGGTACCAATACTGCATTGTGTACGGCCAAAGCGCCGTTGTACTGAAGTAGCGCCGTTTCATCAATAAGCATGCAGCTAAGGCTCCGTTGACCCTGTTACCGGCAGCACAATGCCTTTCCACATCCATGTCATATCTTCCATCTCTACTGAACATACTTCAAAAATATAACACTTCATTCACTTGTTCTAATATCTTGCCATAGATTCACACTGATCTTGTATTCCGTCTTTTCTTCTTCTCTCTCAAAACAAAACCTACTTATTATGTTTTGTCAATTTATTATATTCATTTCCACGGTCTCGTTGATAAAGTGTGGCGTTGAGTTAGGTTACCTAACGTATAATGTCGAAAATTGGGCGGTGTATAGGGAACTGACACGCGTAACAGCTAGTTTTCTCTTTCTACTTTGATTTGGAAAACGCATAAAGCAACGCATCGATGACTAGACTTATGTTACCTACCAAGAATTAAGAAACCGCATCAATCGCGCTCAGTTATTTAAAATAATTAAACATGATGTGAATGATGATTCATTTTAATATTACAATAATTACAATTAATATATACTACAATTAATGTCAAATCGTGAATGATTAACAAACACAACATACGAATATCGTATAATACAGATTAAATGCCATGGTTCCAGATACACGGTGAACGTGGACAGCTCTGTACTGGGCCCCAACTGCGACGGCTACGAGCACCGCTACTTCAATGTGCGCGAACATTCCAACGGAGTCGACTTTTTCTCACCAAATATTGGTACATTTTACTAAATAAAATTCTACTAAAAATGAACCTAGATCCTAAAGTCCCGATTTTTAATGTTATGTACTATTCGGGATGACGATGAATTCTGGAGGTATTGCATGTTAAGTGGCGGAAATCAATGCCTCGCTTAGCCTCGTTAACGGACCTAGAATATGTAAACCTTAAATATTTAATTTCCTCCAATGGGAATCGAATAGAATTTATTAAAATATATTATGAATGAATAATACGAGTATTAAAAACAAATTAAATGATAAAGATTGTAAGTGGAATGCAATAAATAAAATAATTTTGTATAAATGTATAGGTATATTAATACTACAATCTGCATAATAAGCAAGTCAGCATTGCTCTGCCCTGGACAAGATCATTTGTATTTGCAGTGGAGGTGGAAGGATGCAGGATCTTTATCATCCTCTTGTACAGCAGGAAGTGAGGTTGGTGGTGGCAATCTGGCTTTTAAGGCCATGTTGTGGAGTACACAACATGCTGTTACGATATTACCTGCAACATGAGGATGGTAAT
>DWAP01002690.1:0-13061 GCA_018230625.1 Heliconius eleuchia | reverse complement strand
CCGCCATTGCACATTGATCTTATGTACTTGTGAATCAAATGTATAATCCAATTGTTAACGTGCAATAAAGTGTTATTATTATTATTATTAAGTGGGCATCGTGATGCGGAGGAACTGTGTCTAATCGTAAACGATCATAGGTTAGATCTCTACTCATATGAGAATATCAGACAGGAATTATTATATTGGAATTATTTTCATTTTCCCTTTCTGGTATACAAAGCGCATGGTTTAGTTCCACTATTCAACACGCTTAGTCCCTAAAATTGAGAGGAAAGTGAGGAACAAATTGTCTAAGCGAGAAAAAATGTGTATCAGCTTGGTAAAATAATAAATTTGTCACTATTGAAAATAAAAAAAATGAATGCAAGTTGCTTATTGAAATTTAACGAGTAAGTGATAAATCGATATCAATCAATTTAATTGTAACTCGTATTTTACATCTCTACAGACTTTATAACCGTTATAAATATTATCTGTGCTTCATTATTGTTGACAACTTGTAGCAATTTAATTGTCTGCATATTTGTTTTTTTTTTAAATATGTGGTGATTTTTAAATAATTTTACATACAAAAGATATGTTACAAATTGAGATTAAAAAACTAACATATTTTATGTGTTTCAAACACAAATAGTATTTCAATGGTAGCTAAATTGTTAATAAACAGTAAACCGGTGCGTTAAAATGTATAATAACATAACAACTTTATTAGTAATTTGCTATTTCATCAATTTTATTACAATCTATGCAAATGGATTTCAAGGGATAGAGAGTGCCAAATCAGATAGTGAAAGATACACAGTGGATTTAAAAGGTTGTGCTGTGTTTGAGAGGCAATGTGTACAGTTAGATGAAGATTTTGATATCTTGTCCTGTGCGTTGAACATAACTCATAATAATAAAACTCAGGTGCCCTTTTCATGTCAACATAAAATATGGACACTCCAAAATAAATTGCTTGAAAAAAGTTATATAGACTACAAATTAAAAGGACCATGCCAAGAAGAAACCATAATTTCTGATTGTCTAAACCCAAGTTCTAACTCACTTGATTGTATACTAAAACGGAAACCAATTTTAAAGAATAGAATTTGTCAAAGAACAATATATCAATTAGAATCACTAATATTTAATGATTGGCAGATAACTGGCAACTTTTTAAAGAACTGTTTAGATGATATTGAAGCACACAGTTGTGGCAGAATTCCATCAGATCCTAAAAGTCTTTCCCAGACATTTACATTAAAATGCCTTCAAAGTCTTGGAGACAAATTACGACCAGAATGTCAATCAGAAATTGTGGCATTGAAAGAGATGAAATATACTACTTTGCAAATAGACAGACTTATATTTGCAGCATGTAATATTGATCAGAAAAATTTCTGTCAAGATGAAGTACCAGATTCACTGTTAATGTACAAATGTCTAGTGAGACATAAATATGAAAATGGTAAAAAAATTGTTTGTTTCTTTTTTGTTTTATATTGTATCCAGCATATTGTAGAAGTGTAGGGAGAAAGAATCTAGTGTTAAAACAATCTGTTGTCCAAACACCATCAAATTATTACAACATTGTTTTGAGTTGAACTCAATGCTGAAATTGGTCTTAAAGCAGAGTGAGAAAATGAAAACAATTCTTTCCCCTGGGTAGTAATTTGGCTTGATGATGTATCCCACACTTAACAGGGTAGGAAGGGGGAACCTAGTGCAAAGACACTACTCCCATTAAGATATGTCTGTTCCTCACTTTCCACCTAATTCTGAAGACATTGCATGTTCAACTCTACACCACATTTTGCCTCGTCACAAGACTGAGTTAATCAAAATATTCAATATTTAATTTCCTTGAGTGGTAATCAAATTCAAAACCTTTCAAATTACATTTACACAATACACTTGTATAGGGACACAATCATGCAATTGATTGTGGTGCACCAAGATTGGTCTCTAGTAATTTGGTAATGCCATCTAGGGAAATTCAGAAATTTGGTGCCTACAAATCCCTGCGCAATAAGAACCTCTTTGATTTGCATCATACTTTGAAAATCATGTCTTTGATTCTTTTTAACATTACCAAATATTTTCTTGATTACAGCTATGACAAAACAGTGTCAAGACCAGTTATTTTACATACAAAGAAATATGATAATGAATTATAAAATGAGCAAGGGTCTAGTAAAATCTTGTAAAGAAGATATTCGTAAATATCATTGTAGGAAAGGTGTTGTTGAAGATAAAGATGTAAGACTTGCACAAATTTTACTGTGTCTAGAAAATATATCACGAGTAGAAAGCACAAATATTTCTCCAGAATGTATGGCGGAAATGATTGATCATAGAAAAATGCTCATGGATGATTATAGATTATCCCCAGAACTTATGCAAAATTGTGCTAATGATATTACAACATTATGTAGAGGTATTGAATCTGGAGGACGCACAATACATTGTTTAATGGAACATGCTAGGCCAAGGAAAAGGAAAGATAAAAGAATTAGCTTACCTTGTCAGAGGTCATTAGAAATATTGGTACAAGAAGCAGATCCTGGTGAAGACTGGAGGGTTGATCCTATTCTAAGAAAAGCTTGCAAACCTGTTGTAGATAGAGCTTGCCGGGAAGTCAATGGGGGTAATGGTAGAGTTATGTCCTGCCTTATGGAAAAATTAGGTACAGCTCTAATGACAACTGATTGTGAAACTGCATTGTTACAAATACAGTACTTCATCTCAAGAGATTTTTTACTTGATCCTCAGTTATATAAGGCTTGTAAATTTGATGCTGTCACACAGTGTAAAGCAAAATTGAAATGGGCTGATATAAATGAACATCCATCTGAGAAAGATCCCTTAATACTACCTTGTTTATATAACTATGCATATAATTCAGAACTCAGAGGTATACTTAAGCCAGTCTGTGAACAACAGGTAAGAAGGGTGATGAGGCAAAGAGCTGTAAGTGTGGATTTGCTTCCTGAAATAGCAGACACTTGTATGGACGACTTGGCCAATATTTGTTTTGAAAATCCTGGTAAAGGTGAAGAAATAATGTGCTTGCAAAACAAAATTAAAGAATTATCACCCAAGTGTAGGGAAGTTGTCTCAAATTTTACAGAAACTCGAAGTGATCATATTGAACTAAATGTTGTTATAAGTACTAATTGTAGAGTTCCTATAGAAAAATTGTGTACTTCTCAATTAAGAAGCAAAAAGGATGAGGACGATGTATTGGACTGCCTAATAACACACAAAAATGATGCAGAGGTCAAAGCTAATGTAAAATGTAGGGCTGCAATTGAACATGAACAATTAATCTCACTTAAAAACTATAGGTTTACAAGAAAATTTAAAAATGCTTGCAAATCATATGTTGTAAGATTCTGTCCGAGGGCTCTAACAAAGGTACAAGTTGTGATGTGTTTGAGTGAAATAATAAGAAATGATACAATTTCTAGAAGAAAACACACAATTTACAAGGAATGTCGTCAACAACTTCGAAGTCAACTGTTTCAACAAAAAGAAAGTATTGACTTAGATCCTGATCTTAAAGATGCATGCAAAAAAGATTTGCTAGATTTTTGTCCATCTGTACCTCATGGGGAATCAGCCGCCTTGGAATGCCTTCAAACAGCAAAAGGAAAATTAAGCGAAAATTGTAAAAAAGCTTTATTTGTTGTGAGGAAACAAGAGTTTTCAGATAATGGCATCGACTATCATTTGATAACAAGCTGCAGTGATATGATAGATATGTATTGCCACAAAACTGAACCTACAGTTCTCTTAGATTGCTTAAAAGTATGTAATTCGTTATAACTTGTTTATATAAATTTAAAGAATGGCTATATGATTTTTTTTAGCTTTTCACTGTATTCTGCATGTAACAGTGCAGAAAGAGAGGCGAAGGGAAATTAGCTACTTCGCTCTTCACTTTTACGACCAATTTTTTTTGTAACTCAACGCCGTACTTTTTCTTATCAACGAAGGAAATAAAAATAATTCATTCCCCTGAGAAAGAATCGAACCCACTGTGGTTTACAGTCGAACAGTTTGTTGCTGCGTCACGACGATCCCATACATCATTCAATATATATATTTTTAACTTCACGCTGTATCCCACATATAGCAGGATAGGCAAAGGGAACCTGAAAACCTAGTGTTAAGACACTCCTCTATCAAAATACTTTCGTTTGCCATTTTCCGGCGAATTCTTAAAGCATTGCTTATTGGGTGAATTTGGGTGTGGAATTGAACCTGCACCACGACGGCCTTAAAGTTAAATATTTAAAAATCATTTTTGTCAGTTTTAAAGTGTTCACACATAAGAATTCCAAATTTTAAAAAATTTTTACAAACTTGTAAAAATCTCCCTACGGAGATATTTATCATAAGTAAGTTGTAACACGCGTATAAGGATTTCGACATAGCTTAATGAGAACGTATGGCTTAGTGGTAGAAGTGCTTGGACGGTTTCCAAAAGGCACAGGTTCTCTAAAAAAGTATTTTAGAAATCATTTCAATAACATTTTTGCAGGCACATCGTCAAGAAGCAGATTTCAGTAACACTTGTAAGATTGTTGTCGTCAATAGAATGATAGAACAAAACATGGACTATCGTTTGAACAACAACTTGCAGAATGCTTGTAAAGGAGATATTAAAAAGTTTTGTATGCATGTAATTGGTAAGTAAAAATTTTGTGAATGAAATGTTTATTTTCAGGTTCCCATACTTGAAATGATACTTAATCCTAAAAGGATCACTTTGTATTTCCTAGAATACAATAATTACCCGCTTGCATTTGCTCTTAATTATACTCAAGCTTGTATTTTTTCTTAAATTGTACTTCCCATTGACCTACAACCCTGAAAGTAATATAAAACCATCGGTGGGCTACGTACTTTACAATTTTTTTATTATTATTCTTTTCTTTTTAAATACTTCTTTTTTTTAAATTTGTTATAAGGAAACATTTTGTTAATTAGAATTAACCTACCAAGAATATGAAAATATTTTTAAAGTAAAACCTTAAATCCTTACATTGCATGTATATTCAAAGTTATGATTTGATGTTTTGAGTACTAAGTACTAAACTATGTCATTTTGTCTTCTAATTTTTAACCGATTTTCGTTAGGAGCAAGTTATCAATTCAACTATTTTTGTTTTTTATGATACGCGATCATGGGATCCGGTTGAAGTCGCTTTTTTTTGTTAAAATTGTAATTGTTCTATATATACATACTTTAAATCGCAAACCGGCTAACTCCATCAGTATAAACTTTTGCAAAAGTTACAAGGCGTTGTTATTTATAGCAGATCATATATTAAAAAAAATTACGTTGGTTTTAGTTATATATTTTAATAATTAGTATCGAAGAAATTATATAATGTTTTCAGTGTCTCAATAAAGTTTATACAAATGGATTTAGCTAGTTTGCGATTTATGGTCGGTCGGTCGATATGTAACGTTTGAAATTAACTTTTTTTTCTAGTTAACGAACCTCAAGATGTAGAACTTCAAGGCAAAATGTTGTATTGTCTAAAAGATAAATTTAGAGAATCCAAACTAGAGAAAACTTGTGAAAATGAGTTAGCAAATGTTTTGAAAGAGCAGGCCTTGAATTATCGTCTTGACCCACTCTTAGGAAAATTGTGCAAGGCCGAAATTCAAACAATATGCTCCGTACCTAATGATTCTATTACCAATTCTGATGGACAGGTGATTTTGGAATTTGAATCTTATATTACTATTTTTTAATTTACTACTAAATATTCAATGAGAGAATTTGACCATTATTTTTACAGCAGTACAGATATCCAATGTCATTATATTATTAATTGAATTTAATACTGTTTTTTATTTAAACAAAAAAAATATGCAAAATATGTTGTTTGATTCAACAAGTGTAAATAAAATTTCTATGTTAACTTTTTTTATAACTGTGTCTTTTTCTTTTCAAATAAAATTTTTGTAAAGTACATCTATTATAAAGTATATAGTTTTTAAGTTACTCAAATATATATATTTTTTTATTTTTATTTCAAGGTTGAAGAGTGTCTTAAAAATGCACTTTTAAGCCGCAAAATCGTTTCGGCAGAATGTGCCCGGGAAGTAGTACAGATTATAGAAGAAACTGAAGTGGACATTGAGGCTGATCCACTCTTGGAACGAGCCTGTGCTTTGGACTTGCTGAAGTACTGTAAAGACTTGGAACATGGTGCTGGAAGAAGTAAGATTTTTAATAGTGATCTGATTATTGCACTAACATCATTGTTAGGTATATTGAATATTAAAAAAGAATATAAATAAGCAAACTAAAATAATTATGTTTTTTCCTTGATACACTTAAACAAAATATTTCAAGCGAAGAAAGCCGCGCGGGGGCCGCTAGTATTAAATATAATGGCTGTAGAATGATACAAAGATATAAAACTTTTACTTAAGTAATATAGTTAACAGTAATGCTAATATTAATGTATCTTACTTTTTTATAATGATGTGCCAAATGGGAATTATTTACATGTTTATTTTAAATACTTTTTTTTCTACAGGACTGAAATGCTTGAAGATAATTCTTAATGATAGCAACAGAAAACTCGAAACGGAATGTCAAAAAGAATTATCAAGTAGACTTGAGATGTACAGATATGTTGCATCAGTAAGTATATTTTATAATTTTCCAATAAAATGTTGATAAAAATAATGACCCAGGACTTTGTATACAATGACATTTTATTCTACTTTTATTATTTTATATTAATTTTGGTTTCAGGTAAATGTAATAGAGAACCTTGGTGATATGTATGATGAGATATCAACCTCACCTTCCAAGAAGTACTTTTTAGTTGTAGGCATTTCAATTGTAGGTTTAGTTTTTATATTTGGTTTATACTGTGGTCGTATGACAAAGAAAGCTATGTATATAAAAAGAAAATAGATAAATTGTATATATTTATAGTAAAAATATTTTTTTAGCGTTTATTCTTTCCACTCTGCAATTTTATCATAATCCATATCTTCTAACCCATCCAGTTCTTTTTTCACTACAGAAGTATCAGTGGATTGTTCCATTTTAGGTTCAACTTTAATATCACCTTTCAAAATCTTTTGACTCTCTTCAAAAAACTGATTTGGATGATTAATGCCCAATCCAAAATCTGTATTGTGCACTGCGTCAAAATATTTACTGCAAGCTAATTGGTAGTGTCCCTTTTTAGCCATGTCCACTATATCATTAGCAGCTGTAAAATATGCAAATTAAATAATGTAAGAAAAATAAAATTTAATTAAATTATACAAAAAGGGATTTTTATTACCTTGACCCTCAAACCCATATCCTTTCAGCTTATTTTTCAAGATCCCATTATCACAGTGTCTGAATGGACAGCCATGACATTCTCCTGGGCCAACATTTGTATTAATTATTTTTAAACAATTAAAAGGTGTATAATTTTTCTTACTGCCTTCTTTACCATAGTTATATCTGACATTATATGCATATTGTTTTTCAAATTTATCTAATTCCATAATTTTAGTAAATTCTTCTCTCCAAAATCTGAGAGAATCTTCAAGTGTTACACCTATTCCTTTAATGAAGAGTCCATATTGTAATCTTCCCCCGTGCTTTAGATGGTGGGCTAAACGCAACTGTTCATGTAATTGTTTCATACATAAAGGAAAAGATTTTACAGATAAGGAATCTATACTTTCAATTGGAATTATTACTTTAGCATCATTAGTGTAATCATTTCCTGAATATGATTGATGTAAACCTTTAAGTAAAGATACAAGTCGTTCATCTTGTTCTATTTCTCCTAAATGATGACTTGCAACAGCTAAACTCTGTCGAAGGTGCATCCTATATTGTGCTGAAAGAACAGATATAAAATCTTTATGAGGTATATAAGCATAACCACCTTTAAGATAAACTTTTCTGGATTTAACTAAATCAAGCACTTCATAAAATTTTACTTTATAGAATTTAAATGATTCTATATTCTGGTTATTTTGAAAATGTGTTGATTCTCTCAAATATTTCATAATTTCATCTTTTTCTTCATTTGATATGCTTGTATAACAAAGATTGTTCAGTTTAAAAAATGAATCTATAGCATCTGATTTCATTGTCATAAATCTCATTTTGAATAGTTCCAATTCTCTTGAAATAAACCAACGGCGTAGCTCCTCAGTTCTACAGTAAGCTAATCTTAAAATAAAATGAGCTATGTGATCTTTCCGTCTAGCTTCTAAGTCAGATTCGAGGGTTCCACAACCAGATCTTTCACAAAGTTTTGCGTAATACTTTAATCCTTGGTTCCTTAAATCGTTTATCACGAAATCTGTCCACTCTTGGGAATACACCCGGAGACCTTTCAAAGTTGTGGCAGTAGCTAAAGATCTTAACAGCGTTAATCTTTCTAGTGCTAGCGTTTCAAAAGCTTGTAAAGATATATTTTCAGTTGGTGGAATTTTATACATTTGTAAATCATGAGGATAACACTCTATTAGACTACTTGTAACGACTGTTTTAGTAGATTTTCGTTTTATTTTGAAGTCCATAATGATACTGAATGAAATGGTTTATTTGGCAAATATTAATAAAATTAGTAAAACTTCTGTATTTAAAAAATGAAACTATTATGATATTTTGGCGCTAAATTATACGTACTGTCATATTGTCAAGTGTCAATGTGATATTACCACAGAACACATACCCAAAGGATATTACTGTACTGGTAAAAGTTCAGAAAATAAAAACACTTCAAAGAACGAACTAAAAAGTAAAAAAATATTTTCTATAAAGTAGAACGTACTTTGATTTTGGTAAACAAAAACATAACATAACAAAACATATATTGTATTGACAATAATATTGTGTGTATGGATAGCCTAATAATATAAAAATAAACAACTTATCCAGAGTACAAATAGGCATTTAATTATCTTGTTAATATATTAAAATAAAACGTCGGATATCAAATTATTTATTTCAACCTATTCAACCAGTGATTTACACCCATCTTACTGGTGCCGTACTTTTAGAGTGCCAAACACAGATAATATATTTGTTTCATGTATTTCTTATTAGAGTTTTAACATTTACCTGTCAAATTAGTCAAGTGACTGTGACATGACATAGATTTCGTGTCATGCTATGGGTATTGAGCATTTGAATTTAATTTAGTCTAAATGCTTAGTTAGTTACAAATGATTTTATATATACAAGGAATGTAAAATGTTTGTTTAGACTTAACTTTCATACAATATTTATTTATTGTTTTTGCTTTGTGCATTTAACAAAGCCTATTAAAATGGTTACAAACAAGTTGCAGTCGTCATTGGACGACTTAGTTCAATATACACAATTATTCAAGCCTGTGGCTACTATATTGCAAGGGACAGTGCTACCTTTCTTGATTATTTATCCAATAATATTTTATTTTTGGATATTTGTATACGGTTTTAATGAAAACTTTGAAGCGGGTTTTGTTATAGTATCAGTGGTAGCTATCATACAAATACTCATTTGCCTCTGTTGTTATTGGAGTGTACACATTCAATGTTTTTTGTCTTGTACACAAGTAAGTATAATTTAACGTTTTAGTTATATTTTTGAATTTGAACGATTTAAAAACAAAACATTTCGTTTTTAGGTTAAGGATCCTTTACAAGCAGAAATTGTTAAAGTAGTTCCTACTTCGAACAATGGTTTTTCAGAAATAGTTAAGCTTCATCATACAAAGGTAATATTTTAAAAATTATTTTTATTATATACATATATAACAAAAATTTTAGATACATTAATTATATTTATTTGTAGTCTACCAAAAAAGATAATCTTAATCCAGATGTTTGGTTTACATTTCAAAAAAGTAAATATGTTTATGATTGGGATAAAAAGTCATTTTTCACAATAGAATTTCCTTCTAATAAAACATATGAGGAATATGTAGAGTCTAAAGGATATTTGGATGATGAATCATTGGATATTGCTGAAAAAGAATATGGAAAAAATGAAATGGTCATGGTAAGAGTACAAAATTTAATACATAATATAATTAATAGAATATAATGTCCTTAATATATAATCTTTATAGTTTCTACCATTTTAGGTTGTACCAGAATTCATGGAACTCTTTAAGGAGAGAGCAACAGCACCATTTTTTGTATTTCAAGTATTTTGTGTAGCTTTATGGTGCCTTGATAAGTATTGGTATTACTCTATATTCACTCTTGTCATGTTGGTAATGTTTGAATGCACTCTTGTACAGCAACAGTTGAGGAACATGGCTGAAATTAGAAAAATGGGGAACAAGCCTTATAATATACATGTATACAGGAATAGAAGGTGGCGCCAAATAGTTAGCGATCAATTGTTACCAGGTGATATTGTATCACTCACTCGCTCCCTTACTGATAACTTAGTCCCTTGTGACATACTTCTATTGAGAGGTTCTTGTATAGTTGATGAATCCATGTTGACTGGGGAAAGTGTCCCACAAATGAAAGAGCCATTAGAAAATGAGAAAGATCTTAAACAAAACTTAGTTGTAGAAGGTGATGGTAAATTGCATATGTTGTTTGGTGGTACTAAAATAGTCCAGCATTCTTCACCCAGTAAAACTATGTCTACAGGACTTAAAGCACCTGATAATGGTTGTATAGGATATGTCATTCGTAATGGTTTTAATACATCACAAGGAAAACTGCTTAGAACTATTTTGTTTGGTGTCAAGAGAGTTACTGCTAACAATTTAGAGACATTTGGCTTCATTCTATTCCTTCTCATATTTGCCATTGCTGCAGCAGCATATGTATGGATAAAGGGTTGTGAGGATCCTGAAAGAAATAGATACAAACTATTTTTGGAATGTACTTTAATATTAACATCTGTAGTTCCTCCTGAATTGCCAATTGAATTATCATTGGCTGTAAACACTTCTTTACTATCATTATCAAAACTAGCAGTATATTGTACAGAACCATTTAGGATACCTTTTGCTGGAAAAGTTGAAATATGTTGTTTTGACAAAACCGGCACATTGACTAGTGATAATTTGGTAGTAGAAGGAGTTGCAGGTATAGGGGACCACACAGATGCTACTGTTATACCATTATCAGAAGCTCCAATTGAAACAATACAAGTGTTAGCGACTTGTCATTCGTTAGTACAATTAGATGATGGCGTTGTCGGGGATCCTCTTGAAAAGGCTACTTTAAAGGCGGCGGAATGGAACCTCACTAAAGGTGATGCCGTTGTACCAAAAAAGGGAAAGTCACCCGCTTTGAAAATCGTTCATAGAAATCATTTTGCGAGTGCTTTAAAAAGAATGTCGGTAGTTGCTGGCTACCAAGTCAATGATCGAGGGTTTCTAGAAACTCATTATATAAGCAGTGTGAAGGGGGCCCCTGAGACAATAAAAACAATGTTAAAAGAAGTTCCTAGCCATTACGACCACGTGCACTTAACTCTGTCCAGACGAGGTGCGAGAGTGTTGGCATTAGGCTATAGAAATTTAGGAAAGCTGACATCGCAAGACATTAGAGATTTATCTAGAGAAGATGTAGAATCCGAGTTGACTTTCGTCGGATTTGTTATTATATCGTGTCCTTTGAAGAGTGATTCCAAGAAGGCGATTGCTGAAATTGTCCACGCGTCACACTCGGTGGTAATGATTACCGGTGATAACCCTTTGACCGCGTGCCATGTTGCCAAAGAACTGAAATTCACACAAAAGAGCGACGTACTGATTCTTACCAAATCTGAAACGGAATGGATGTGGAAATCTATTAATGAGACAGTGGAACTTCCGGTCCAACCGTTTAAAACGTCGAAGGAGCTAACAAAAAAATACGATCTGTGCATAACCGGGGAAGGACTTAAATATTTAAATGACAATTTTAATAAGTTTTTATTAGAAATTATAGCAAATATAAAAGTGTTCGCTAGATTTGCCCCAAAACAGAAAGAATTTATTATTGTGACACTGAAATCTTTAGGGTACGTGACACTTATGTGTGGCGATGGAACCAACGACGTAGGTGCATTGAAACATGCTGACGTAAGTTCCTTAGTTTTTTTTCTAATTATGCTTACTACAGTATAACTATGCTTACTATAGTATACCACTCGGGGCAATTTTTCATTTCCTCGCTGTGGTAACGAGGCACAGCGTGGCGTTGTGTTCCGCCACACAACACGCAACGCTTCAAAATACAGCGGAAAATGACAACGAAAATGGGGACTCTGCCTATCCTTCTATGTGCGGTGTACAGCGTGAAGCTAAAATTTTGTGTATAACTAACACATGGGTTGTTTTATTAAAAAAATACGACGTGTAAACTTCTTAAAGATGACTCGTTTCTCGATGAAGCGTCTAGTTCCCATATCAATTAAATTATAGGTACATTCACAACACGCTACTATAAAACTTTTTACGTCGTTAAAACTTGTGTTGTTAGCACCTCTTTAGCAACTTTATTTCTCGTCATTTTTTATCATTTTCTTATTATGGCTTTATTTATCTACTTAAATAAATAAGATTAAATATGCTGTATCGTTATTATTATTATTATTTTAATAACAGAGCTACTACACAATATAGTGGGAAAGTGTCTTATTGGAAACGGAGTATTTACTACACTAGGTTCCCAGACTCTCTGCAGTACAGTTAAAAGCTCTAAAACAAAAGCTAGTTAAAAATAGTTTAAAAAAGTTAATATTTATTTATACAAAGTATAAGAATGATATGTTTATAGAATACTTATAAAATCATTTTATCTTTAAAGGTGGGTGTAGCAATACTCGCAAATGCACCCGAACGTCTGAAGGAGAGGCGTGAAGAGCGTCCAGAACCAGAACCACGTAGGCCACTACAGCTCAGGGAACATCGTGACGCTCGAGCTGAAAGCCGGGCTGAAGCTGCAGCCAGACTACGAAGAGCCATAAAGAAGCTGGAGGAGGATGATCAGCCCCAATTAGTTAGATTGGGCGATGCGAGTGTCGCCGCGCCGTTTACTAGCAGGCTCTCTAGTATATTATGTAGTAAGTATTGTTTTGTGAT
>DWAP01002689.1:0-13063 GCA_018230625.1 Heliconius eleuchia | reverse complement strand
TATATATATATATATATATATATATATATATATATATATATATATATAAAGTTATTTATCTATTCCGTGAACTGCAGCTATCTGAATATAGGTGCGCGTTATCTACGTCAGATAACGTCAACATTTATACGATAAGACATTGATTAACTATATTATTTATTACGAGTTACAGCGAGCGCGAGTCAAAGCAGAAATAAAAATAACGGTAAAATCAGTTTCCATCCGTGTCGGTCGCCTGGCAACAATGAGAGTTTAACGCGCCTGTTACTTTGTGAACTGCGGCTTCTCCGAAGATGGCCGCTGGTGACGTGTGTCAGTCAAATCAATACGTTGCCTACATTCTGCTAGATAAGGTGGTCGGCGTTCAAACCTATTGCAATAAAACAGTGCATCACATTTCACACTTCACTTTAATTTCTTAAAAAGTTACATTACGACATATTTAGCGTTTAAAATAACACACTATTAATAACATTGCACATACACTAAAACACAACACAACACAAAAAAAAAACAAAGTATTACATAAAAAGAATTAATAAAGAAAAGACAAAATTAAAACAAATCTCAAATACACATCGAAGGGAAACTTTTATGCACAGCGACGGTCGCGGAACGACGCCAACGAAACGACGCTCTGTCAGCGTTTCCACATAGACGCTTCCGAACAATGAGCGAATCGGAAAGACAAACCCATCTACGAAATTTTGGCCACTATCGTAAAATATCACAACTAAGTTATTATACTTCATTCAACTTATTGTTTTACTTATTTGTATTTTATGCTCTTTGTTGTGTTACACGCTAACTGTACTATATTAATTGTTAACATGACAATATGAGAGTAGGAACATTTCTTTTGTCAATTCTTTTCCTTTTCTCAGAATCATTGCTGCTTTTCATTATTGTTCTTTTAAGTTTTATTTAACAATAGATCTTTTGTAATTGTTTCAAATAAGTATAAATTGTACTAATTCTAACAACAATATTTTAATAAAAAAATTAAATTGAAGATTTTGTTATATAATGCACAATGTAATAAGTTAATAACTATTCATTGACTAACTGATAGAAAAAATATAAAAAATCAATGGCGAGTTATCACGTAATAAAGTTAATCACCGTCACGAGCAATGTAGACTAAAAAATTTTTACGTGTTTATATGTATGCATTTTCATACTAACACGTAATCTTTCGTATTAGTATGAAAACGTATACATATAAACGTCAAAATATAACGTTCGTTATATTTTGACTGGCAATTTATCGTGTTTGCAATAAATAGATATTCCTCCATGTTGGAATATGAACTTACAACCAAGACATTTCTCTACTTTACCATTACCTCGTCATTTTATTATCAACAACAATAATATTATTTACTATATTCTCCTCCCAGTCTCTCCGAATCTAGAATCTATTGTCAAGACACTCCATTCTCAGACTGTGTTTTGAATGGCGGAACACAACATCGCACTTTGCCTTATGGGAAAAGATAATTGAAATTTTAAATTGACGATCAAAATAAAAATGTAACATCACAATTTATAAAGTCGTGAGTCGTCTAAAGAGTACATGTTGCAGTGTAAGCACGTGCAGAATAATAAACATTTTGAACAGCCATGTGTGAAATAGACAACTACGCGAAGACAAGTTTTTATTTCGTTTCCCTTTTTCTTTATTTTCTAAACAAGCGTCTCTCGCGATATCATCGACTTGAACAAATAGTATTACTGAGAGAGAACTATCTTATATATTTACGTAACTGGTAATACCTACTTACTACAAAAGAATAAGCCTTTAGTTCCGACGTGGTCTTTACAAGAAAATGACTCTATAATAATTTAAAACGTCAATACTTATCTTTAGCATTCCACACCCTAATCTCTTACTCAGCGAAGGGTGGAACAAGTTACAGCACGGCGATAGAGGCATCCAACCGGTTCGTCCGAGTGAAACTCGCCGATGCAAGGTAGCCGAGTCGAATATTTTAACATTATTTGAATTTCGCGATGAGTTTATAAAACTTTGCGAAAGTGAATGAATTATTATAATACGTACTTACCGTGTTTTTATGATATTTAACAAGGCTCTCTCGGACATCGCCACACTCTAACTAGCTCTACAATTATTTACTGTGTTCCGGCACGACTTTGAGATCGCACTGAGTCATCCCCCGTCGGCCGTTAAGTTACACAAATACAAAATATTGCTTACTTGACATATCAATTGTTCGTATAAGCTAACAATGCGGAAGAAATACTTGTTTGCTTTCATTATTGCTGTTGCACGCGTACTCGACTCGACATCGAGGGGCCTAACATAAACATGAGTTCGTACGGTAGTAGAGACTAGAGGAGAGTTGGATAAAAGATGTTTAAGCGATAATGTAAGACTAGTAAATTGGTAACTACTATAAACTACAAAACATTTTCTACCGATATATGATATTTTCTTGTATAAATTGCGGAACAAATATGTACAGTGAACTAAGCTGATACAATAGTACCTATTTCACTTGTCAGCGCATCTAAAATAGCCGAGCGAGTGAATTACGTCCGCCGGCGTTCAGAGTAACAATGGTTAACGCCGCGTGTGGCTTTTTAATGTTCGCTGTATGAGGTCACGGTTTAGACGATATCATAAATGTGAAAGTTTGTCAGTTCGACTATCACGCAAAAACTAATAAAGACATGTAGATGAAACTTCACAGTGATATAGCTTATACTTTAGAATAACACATAGGCTACAGGCTATTTAGCTATATAATAATAATAAGATAAAGCGGGCGAAGCCGCGCGCTGATTGCTACTTTCCTATAAATTTCTCATATATGACACACGGTTTAAACTTGTTAGGCGTCCTAATAACTCGGGTGCTTGATATGGTAATAGCATGAGTAACCCTCGTTATATAAGTATACTTCCACACAATTTAAAATTATACCTGCAGTACTGTGACAATTTAATTTACTTAAATGGTATATGACTAATAAATAAAAGTAAAACATACAATAATTTACCTCTATTTATAGACACACATACCAATATACTATCATATTATAAACTTGAATGAATAATAATATTTTTTTATCTGATAAAGCATAGAAATATGAGAGACGCTTTCAGTTATTTATATTACCTACTTAAACTATTTATTACTTCATCCGAGTTATTTATTAACATAATATGCATGTTTATAGAGCCAGACCAAACCTTTTTGCGCTTTAATATAAGAAGGTAGCTTCTGTTCAAGAGTTGGGAACAGAGAGAAATTAAAATATGTTTATTTTAACATAAATTATAAATATAAAACATTTCGCAACTGTAAAATTCACCAGGATAAAATGTTATCCATGTATTGAAAATTAAAAATATATTATATACCTTACTTTCGCCGTCTACTTGAGTTAGTGTTAAGACACTTAACTAACTGTTAACTGTCCAATGTTCATATTTGATACGCCGGCCAAATCCATTTAAAAATATAAAAAAAATTATAGCTGGCCCTCTAATTGGACACAAGATAACAAGTTAAAGCTATACATGTGTACGTAGAGAGGCATATTTGCCATTCATCGCTTACACATCTCGCGTTGACGTTGCGAAGGAAAGGTTCAAAGTCCGCGTCGCGTCGTATTCTCGAACGCACGGGTCACGCACACATGTATATATACATACACATATACTATATAGTTGTCTAAGTCAACGCACACTAGGCTACGTGCGAAGATGAGACACGCGCATACAGTGCGGTCGACGAGTTGTGGCCGCCCTGATGATAGCTATTGATGGCTGGCGCAGATTTCATTTTTGGATGTTACTTAGCTTTAATTATATTATTCCCAAATGTAAGATATGCGAAAGTTAAGGAAGCATTTCAAGAACTTTAGGATGACCACGACTTGTCAACCTTAGGGTGAAGTGTATGTGTATATATTTATATGGTTTTGGAGATCAACGCACACTAGATCACTGTATGTGTAGATGACACAGGCTCACAAGTGATATGATAATTATTTCACACTGTCAGATGAACGGGCGGAGCACGCGATGCAATAAATTGATGAAGAGTCAAAATGGCATGACGTTCCGTTCCCTTTGTTTTGACATTCCAGCCAAAATATTTTTTTGTAGTTTGTTAATACTAGAAATGTATAAGACCTATATAGTATTAGATGTATTTTAAGTTTATACTTTATTGACATTATGCAAAGGCAAATTAAACTTAGTAATCAATAGTATCACTCTTTCTTCTCTCACCGATATTTTTCCAAATAATAGACCTTATAGCTAACCACCTACTCATATAATAATAACATATCGTTATCTATTTCATATAGAATAAATTATTAATGCCCACAGGGAAAACAAATTAATTATTGTGCATAGTAAAAACGAGTTTAAATGCAATCCAACGGCCATAATGGCAAATTAATGTAATGCGAATTAAGGTATGTTAATAGAGGCGAGCGGGTGAATCGGTTCAATAAAATTGGTAATAATTGGCTACAATGTGATTTCAACCATGATAATAATTACATACATTTCAGTAATGTTTCTTTGTGAATAATAAAAAGTTTAGAAACATTATTTATATTGTTTTATGAAAATATTATTTGTATAATATTTTAATGGAAATTGAAACAATTGATAGCCTAGGTAATTAAATAAATGCTTTCGAAATAAATAGGTTGACTTTTTTTACTTTAACAGTTCTATATTTAATAAAACAAATTCTTCAGTAGAGCAATACCTTAAAAGGATAAATACGATCAGAAATTCGTAAATCAATTTCTTTTTAAAAGTATTTTAATATGATTAAGATAAAAATTTGTCAATTCTGTGGGAAACTATCATCCATTCAGAACACATGATCCATGGAGAAAAAATCAACGGAAAATTTAACATACTGTGCTATATTCTTCTCTTTAATTTGGTCACTTGATAGAATAGTTAGGTTGTTGTGTATAATGGAAATTTACAATAAAAATAACAAAACTTTATGAAACTAATTAACAATAATTTTTAGAACTCTTATATCAATAAATTGCAATTTAATGCTAAAATCACATAAACAAGAGTCATTCAATCGGTAGTCAATAAAAAAAGACATATATTGTATGTTAAATAATGCAATATTTTCCAACGGTGGTGCGGAGCTCTGAGAGCGAACATATCGGCGCATTGTTGCCAACGCATATTAATTGTGGGAAACGGGTCACGGGTCAACGTGGGTCAGAAACTTAAGATAGACTCGTCGTCTGTTGGAATGCAATTGTGCATTTTGCAAGAAAGAGTTCCGGTATAAAAGGTGTGAATATGTGAATTCAGTTATATAAATTTTCTTAAGTTTATTACTTCTTAGAAAGTTAGCCAGAGGAAAAATTGAAATTTAAGAAAATTAAGAAATCTTGTTCACCACTTTCTGTTCGAATTAGAAACAGATTGAAATGGGAATGAAATTATTGATGGGAGAAGCGGGAAAGTAATTTATTGTCCCAAGTGGGGATTGAACTTACAACTATCAAGTTTTTCAACTGCACCACGACGGCCTACATATGAACATATTCACGAAGTACATTTTGGCGACCAGTGTGAAAACTTATTTATTTAAAGACTATTATAAATCAGCTTCACGCTGATCCTTTCTGCACACAGCAGGATAGGCAGAGGGAATGTAGTATTAAGACACTCCATTATCCACTTTACGCCGAAATCTGGAGGCATTACGTGTTGAGTGGCTGAACTCAACGCCGCGCTTTGCCCCGACACCAGAGTGAAGAAATAAAAATAAATATTTAATTTCCTCCAGCGGGAGAATCGGACCCACAACCAATCGATTTTGCAGTCACACTTTGTGCCTCTGCGCCACGACTGGCCTCAAGGACTAATTTAATGCTAAGATATTCAAATAAAATAATAATAATGTATGTTATATAATTAACTCATAAAAAAGCACACTCGAATACAATGAAAAAATGTTAGATCACCCAATTTTACATCATATAAAAGCTATCTAAGCATTTTATTGCTAGATCGAAATTTAGCCGGCACCTGAAAATGGCCGCCCGCCATTCCGCTGATGACGCGCCTTGAATATTTATCAGGGTCGTGTTACGTGGCTAAAGGAAACCACTCACACCTACATATATTATTCGTACCTATTACCTGTGTCAATATGAAGCATAGAAAATGTTTTACTCGTTTTATATCCTGATAAAATATAATTTCTTGAAGTTCCTCACAGAAATTTAAACGTAAAACAGTAAAATTTGTCCAATCCAATGTCCAAAAACCAACAATTTGAATATGTCAAATATTCAAATTGTTGGTTTTATAAATACGTTGCTTCTCGTAATATGAGTTAATATTCAATAGTAGGTAAATATTACGATATCCACATATTAAATTTACATTACATTCTATAATTTTATAAAATATCGACGAACGAATCAAACGAACTATTTGGACCAACATACATTAACTTATACATTGTTAAATGTAAGTATATCGGGCCGTGGTGGCCGCAGTGGCACCAGCGTGTGACTGTAGACGCGACGGTTGTGGGTTCGATTGGTACTGCCTTAACACTTGGCTCCCTCTAGGATACAGGATGAAACAGAGAAAAACAAAGGTGCAATTATATAATATAATAAAGTTTTCTAAAACAATGTGAACAAGACTGAACACAAAAACGTGTGGAATAACTCACAGTTAAAATACCTGCCGGATTAAAAGCCACGCAGCTCAGACAATTTACAATCGTTACGTGCACAGATGCCATTAGTGCTTGGAGAGGGTGCTTTTCAAGACACGTTATTAATTAACTTGCATAATTTGCTTCCTTTAAAATATTAGGGGGGACCGAATTAGACTACGAATGTCATATTACTATGGTGACTAAAACAGCCTATCGACTAAAAAACCCAGTTACGTGACAAAGTGAACACAATAAAAGTAATATTATAAAGTAAACGTACGACATGTTTGAACAATTTTAGTTTAGAAACATACGTTATTTTTATAATACAAATGACGTCAACTTGACAACACAAAAAAAAAAATTCTTCATGAAAAACTGATAACGGTAACATCAACCACATTATCAACAATTTACGTCATCCAGTGTAATTTACAAAACAAAAATGTGGATCTACATATATTCTTAGCTTGTAGTATTTAGCCTTCCAATACACACATAATAGTTTTGAATCCAAGTGTACGTTTCGTTTCGATTGACAAATCTAATTTTATCAAGGATGATATTATATAATATGAAGAATAATAAAGAATAATTTCCTAATAATATACCAACAATTAATTCCACTAGTATATCAACTTTGTACACCGGCACGTATCTGATAAACCTCATCCCCGATAAACAAACAATGGTAAAAGGACACCTTATACCTATAGACCATCTCATCTCCAGAGAGTAGCAGCTAACTTGAATAAAGTTTACTATAAGTAATTTTTATTAAGACGCTCTTGTATAATAAGCGTGAGTAATGAACTCTACGGAAGAGTTTTGCGAGCCAACTCTGCACACACAATACATCATACGAACAAACTAAACAGGACTTGAATCCACAATCGCCCCTGTAATCAAACAGGCTTGAACTGTACCATGTATGCATTATCAACTACGTCGCTATCGCAATTAAAGTGCCTTCACAATGCATCGAATCGGATGACGGATAGCCACATACATTTTTATACAAAAATAACTGAGCTATGCGTCTGCAGTATTAATCAGGGGGTTAGAAAAGTGATCTAAACCATTAAAAAATCCGCCCAGTTCGATATAGCTTGTTTTGTTTCAACCGACTTTTTTATTTATCCAGGTATCGAGACTAGATTTTTTTCCATTCAGGTCCGTTTTACCCGCTACGATGGGAAATGTCTATTTGAATTGTAAATACTGCGGAGATTCGAGCGGATATTATGTAAGTGTTAGACTCAGTTTTATTTCGATATTTATGACTCGATTATACTAAAATATTCATAGCTCTGTATGATGTATCGTATGTTCAACCTTCATATTCCGAGTAATGTTATTTTAAAAGTGCCATTTTACTTAGTTTTTATAAAAGTTTTTAAACGTTGAAAAATGTGTATAATACATGAATTAAATAAATATTCATTAAGTATCCAATAAACATAAAAATTTCCTTCTTGAGAAATGATGACTTGCAAATTTTATTGAATAACTCTAATATTATTTACATTTATACCATGTTACATTGGTATTGAAAGCAATTTTAAACAAATGCGATTACGTATTTAAGTAACTGTTTATTTACTGTATTTGTTTATCGCAAAACATCGCAATAAGCTTTTCCCACCATTATATACAATTTTTTAATAATGACAGGAAAAAGTAATATAATATATGTACTTCCTGAGGAAATAATACTAAACATTATACTTCGTAACATTTTCCTTTGAAATAAGGTTTAATAAAATAAAGCACATACGTCTTTTCTACAGAGACTGGGAGAACGCTGTGGGCGTTGCCTCTAACATTTTCCTGTTTATTACGAGTCGTTCGATTTAGTACAGCACCCGCAGGGTTGTCGATCAAAAAAACTTCATTAATCAAGCTTCAATAGGGCCGGCCTCGATTTAACTTTATAGCTACTTTTAAGTTTCGTTAGACAATCATGGAAAAAATAAGGTTATTGTTATAATAGTGCAATACAATAGTATACAATTATTAATAAAGCTTAATATTGAGTTAAAATATAATCCAAGTGTCTGTGTTAGAAATACAAAACCGTGTGAAACGAGGCGTGAACTAGCGACAAAACCACGCTCGCCTATTGCACATGTATTTTGTTACCATAATAAAAAACTACATGTATAATGTTACTAACTCTAGTAAATGCTCAGACAAAATTAGTACTTATAAAGTATATGTATTTATAATCGAAAATTTGATTCCAATACTTTGTATTATTGCTAAGTTACTAACTATATCCACTTTAGACATCAATGTAAATTTCAATAACAATGTAGGCAGGCGGCTATAGGCTCTCTTTTACACGATGGGCAATTTTCAAGAGAAAGCTTTTATTTCTCTAGAAGAAAAAAACATAAAAAGATATATGGTTATATATAAGAGGTTTTGCGACAAAAATAATATATATTATATTCTGATTTCTTTAAACCTAGTGTTAAGCCACACCGCTCGACATCAGAGCGAAGAAATTCAAATATTAAATGTTTCATTTCCTCGAGTGAGAATTTTACCCATAACCTGAGTTTACAGTCACACGCATGTGCCTCTGCCCCACGACTGGCATCTTTAATTATGAGTGGTAAAAAATAACGATCTTCATGAAACAGTCACAAAAAGACATTAACCATGGTTCATTAGTGAACCATAGTTAGTTAGACATTTCCAAATCGAAATCTTTTCTTATAACAACATAAAATGATGTAATAATTGAATAAGTTCAAAAATAAATAATTCTATAAGTAGTAGGTACTTCACATGTACAGGTGCGAGACAACGAAGCACTGTAACTAATTTTCCTGTATGCTTTGAACAACAAACATGGCACAACTTGCGTCATGTTTAAACAAACATCTCGATCCGTAATCATACTCTGTACACATTTGAAGATCGTGTTATCTTGGTCTGCTTGCTTATTACCTTTATTTCTTTTAATGAAAATAGTTTCACGCTGTATCCCGCATACCACACTTAGAGACGTCAATGAATTAGATCGGTACAAGCATGTACAACTATAAGGAACTTAAATAATGTAATAATTCTTCTTCTACTATTATTTTCCACAACAATAAAGTTGTATTTTTTCCTGGTTTACGTATATGCTTAAAATGTAGATATCGATATGTTTTTTAATAGCTTGGAATGTCTCCAAATAAAGTAATTCAATATTACAAGTCAGTTTAGTTAGCAAGCGCATTCAAATTGGCCTAATCTAAAATTTAAATGTACGTAGTCTTCTTTATTTCAAATATTAGTCTGAATACATACTACATATGTTTTATTAAGACTATTCATAAAAAAAATATATATAACATATATATAGCCCACAAATAGATATATGCATAATAAGTGAGCAGCGTGTATTCGTGTAAAAAGACAAGTCGTTAAAATACACTTTAAATGCAAATTAGTTTGGTAATTTTATTGCTTCCAAATAGAGAATTGATAATGAATATGATAACTTTTCATCATGGAGTGAGCGGTACTATAACTCTTGAATATTCAATGACTTTGATGTAATACCTCAAATGAAAACATTAAAAACTGATAACATTAATAATTTAATTAGCTTTGATCATTATAATATAATTACGAACTAGATAACAACTCGACGTTATTATATATA
Source organism: Heliconius eleuchia (assembly GCA_018230625.1). Taxonomy (NCBI): domain Eukaryota; kingdom Metazoa; phylum Arthropoda; class Insecta; order Lepidoptera; family Nymphalidae; genus Heliconius; species Heliconius eleuchia. The sequence goes on along the minus strand of DWAP01002689.1, from coordinate 2,696 downwards.
ACGTGCCGTATAAAACATGTCAGTCGTGGTTTCTTAAAAATCTTTTCAATCATGCCATTACAAAATATAGAAGACAGAAAACTCTCCCACTTCGCTCGCTACATATGTATATTATATAAACTATAATAAAAATAGCAAATATACAAACAAGAATTAGGAAGAGAGAAATAACCAGTTTATTTTAAAGCGCACGCTTGTAGAGCGTTGAATAATTTTAATAAAACTTCCATTAAACGGCTGGAGCAAAAAAAATTTAATAAAAGAAAAACATACATATAGGTGATGTAATCACATGATGAAATATACAAAAAAAATAAAAACGCATACGAAACGTTTTATTTACTCTAAAGCATACTATTGAATGGAATACAGAGAGAAATACGCAATATGGCTCACGATTCACGGATTGATGGCATCGGATGTGCTATGTGGAACACCGGATTGCCGACTGCGGAGCGTTCACTAAATGGATTGTATGGTCTGTTACCGCCGAGATTGATCAGCAATTCACAACTGCTCCGAAATCCTGCTCCTGAATATCACTTAGCACGTATGGAGACTTGATTTGGACTGTTAAAGCAAATGTGTTAATTGTATGCAGTGTATGTGTTGGTCATTTGGTGCAACAGTGACGTAATTGCACTTTATGTGGAGAGACTATTTACACTTTCATTGCGTCTCCTGCAAAATTTCAAATGTCATTGCTGCACCAAATGAGCGATATATAATATAACTAATAATAATCCCCCATGCTGTGGCCATTACTTAAAAATGTGTGATATTATTTTTTATCTAGAAATTCAACGAAGCGTTTGAGTATCGTATTAAAATAGTAAATAACATTGACCGTCAAGTCTATAAAAGGATGTTAAGAGTCCGTGCATAAATTGGAGCGTAGATACTTGTTCGAGATTGATGGCGAGGGTGCTAATGGACGCCGGTCACAATAAATGAAACGGGTCAATTCAACTAGCGACAATCCAAGTCGCAATTGGAATAATAAAAAAATATTATACTTATCATAAAAAATATATAACTATTTTTTTATAAAAATAACTGCACCATCCATTCCATTCAACATTTTATTTCTTAAAAAAAAAAAAAAAGTGCTTAACCAATTACAACTCTGTAATCACTAAGCCTCTAAGGCATACCATATACCCAGTACAAAAATAAATATTAAAATTGTACCACTTAGTAAAAAATGCTATTTTAAACATAAATAAAAAATTGACGAGTGTATATATATATATGCGTCTACTCGACGTCCGAATAACATCTACCCGGTCAATTTATCGCTTAAAAACACAGAGTTGGTCGCCAATTACAAATAGAAAAGAAAAGTCGGAATAATCGGAATAAGGATTGAACAGCTCCAGCTCACTCATAGTCATGAAACATGGAAACTACATCAGATGTAATAACCGGCACGCCGGATTTAGAATCGGGCGTCGAATGGTGGAGTAAGTGTATTTGAAGCCTTACACTCGCGCTATTAGCGAGTCGGCCAGCGTCGCCGGAGATCACGTAGGGGGCCGGTCGTGAGAGTCTGTCCGCCCGCCTGCGTTAAATTACCGCCATTCGGGGACGTGGGGCGCGGGGCGTGCTCGTAAAAATGTGCAACCTAACGGAAAAACTACTATAGCACCGTAAGCTGGGAAACGCTTATCTACATTTTACAGCTGCCGTTTTTGGACACATTTCAATTTTATGTCTCGTGTACCAATCATAAATATACTAGTGCGGTGGCGGCGTGCTATACTCTATGTTTATTACAGGATAGCCTTTATTACAGGATCAGCGTGCAGTTTTTTATATGAATACATAAAATACGTCTCATGTGCTATCCTTAGCACACCATAATCCTTAGCACACCATAATAGATGAATGAATAGCAAATAAAACAGAACTATATTAGCCACGGCCTACATTAATGCGGGTCCAGTTTCTCAAGACAAGGTGCACGGTGTTCGCCCTGTACTCTACTTATACGACATGAAATGGGCACTTGTTTAGTTGCAGCAAAATTCCAACTCGTCTCAAGATGCGGCGAGCGGGGGAGGGCGCGGAAGGGCGGACCGCGCTGCTCGTCGCGCACACACGGCCAGACACAATCCCAATTATTATTAACAGATATAAGTTTAATGATCGTTGTTGGGAAGGCCTGATGCTATCGTGGTACGATTCTAGCATTAAGTCCGTTAGTGTTAGTGTGAGAATCGTGTACGGGAGTCATAATGTGACCTTTGAGGGTGGGAATTAGTTGGAAGACGGGGTGCGGCGACGTAGGGTGCGGGGGGCCCTCGCGGCCGACTGATGATTTGTAGTGCGGTTAACGTTCATCTAGCCGCTGGCGTACTGTCGGGACAAACTCATTTTAACAAAGATGAATTACGGAGTAACGACACGTAGACAGTGCGCTTACAATCGGACATGACGTGACGTTAAAAGTTATGTAGGATTAGTGTCAACGTCCTCTACAGCACAATATGCGTGTGATTATTTTAAGAGTGAAGTTCTATATCTCGTTGAAAACAACAATTTTCTAATTTCAACTATCTAATAGCCTGATCAAAATTATAAAATAAATAAATCAGCTTCACGCTGTCCCGCACACAGCAAGGTAGGCAGATGGAACCTTGTGTTAAGATACTCCGTTCCCCACTTTCTGCCGAATTCTGGTGGCATTGCGTGTT
>DWAP01002688.1:0-13066 GCA_018230625.1 Heliconius eleuchia | reverse complement strand
ATTGTTACTACTAGTACTAAATACTATTGTTATACAATTTAAAATATTTTATAAACATAAACTACACTAAATTAAATGGTTGAATATAACAAATGAGTAAAATATAGTTCTAAAATAAAATAAAAACACTTTTCCACATCAAATTGTAAGAGCATTAACTCGAATGGTATTATACTGTTAACCTTTGAATACTTCAAATTTTCGAGTCCTGGCTCCATTATCATATCAGCTCGTTGATACCATGCTATTGTCTTGTCACCTAAGCCACGTAGGTAAAATTGCCAAGTTTCATGTATATATAATTATTACAAGTGGTTTAAGTTCAGATTCAAAGATTTGTTTACATAGCTTGTTAGATAGTTACATACAGTTTGACTATAGAGTCAAGCTATACAGGATAAGCTGTAAAGGATACACAAACAAACAGAACGAAAAAACTTCAATAATTTATTGTTGTTTTAGTAAAAATAATAATCTATTAAAAGGATTGACATAATAGACATATTAAAAAGAGTTTTAAAAATCATAGAATAACCAAAAAATAAAACATTTCTGCTAAATGCCTTCGACATGATTACACTATCTACTTTAATCAATTATAATATAGAGATTAGTTATATTTACACTCTCAGAGTATAATGTCAAAACAAAATAATACACCAGTATCAAATTAAAAAAGGGGCGAGAGCTCAGGTGCGCCCCCCTCGCAATTTGACAGACTATTAATACGGATTTAGCTGGATTTAACCGGTTTAGGGCGGATTTCGGCTGCTCTAAGTGGTTTAGAGGCGCTGATGTGTTGACTCTGTTATTGAGAACGTTTAAAGGCTCAATTTTACAATGATATTTGCATTTTGTTCTGCGCACTTAATTTAGTATTTTTATTTACAAAAAGAACGAAAAGCGTCAAAGCGATGTATTGTTAGTGTTGGTAGTAGAAGTAGTACCAGTATAATATACGTGTAATAAAATAGGCAAGGTGGGTTTTTTTTAACTTCACGCTGTATCTCGTACATAGCTGAGTAGGTAGAGGAAACTTACTGTTAAAACAGTCCGTTGTCATTAGGGCGTTTTGAGTGGCGGAACTCAACGCGCTTCGCTCCACCTCGTAACAGCAAATATATGAAAATATTAAATATTTAATTTTCTCAAGTGGAAACACACAACGCCTCAGGTTTATAGTCGCAAGCTTGTGCTCCTGCACGCCCCTAGACTTTTCTCATTAATTTATTTTATCAAGTTACTTGTTATGATAGTGTTAACTCGTACGCCATTTATGAATAAGAAGGAATTATTATTTATTATCCTACAATCAGCAGGGAAAGCAGAAAGAACTTAGTGTTAAGCCATTCCTTTCTCTAGTTTCCGCACAATTTTCAATATATATAATGTATGTGGCAGTGGCGGAACGCAACGAAAAAATATAATGCGATATTTTTTAAATTTAAATAATTTATTGGAGCAAAAATGGCTATAACCACGGTAGATAACATTGTCAGCAACAAAACCACTCGACCCGATTGTAATAACTATTATAGAATTCAATTGTAATACATACATAAATAATCACATAAAAAGCATACCATCAACAAACTAAGCACTCATCCTTTTAATTTGACTGAACAAGGATATTACATTATGGCGTCCCCATTCTATTTGTGTTAAAAAACGTCGACTAATTGCTTCTTTATTGGTCGATACTCTCAGCTGTGACATATTGGTAAGGCATGCATTTAAAATGTTTGATGTCACCTAATTGATACTGTTTTTTTTTCATGTTATTTTTGTCTTTATATGTGTTGGACTTTTCTATAAAGGGAATTTCGTTCGGATGATGATGTGATACAACTTTAGTGTGTGAAATTGTTAAAATGTTAGTATAATTATTATAAGTTAAAGTATGTGCTTAAATATAATTTTAGATATCTATTGATTAAGTTGACTGAAATCATGAAAATATTTTCTTTAGATCTTAGCTTGAATGGAGATATATCTACTTATATCAAATGATCTCTGCAAAGTATCTATGAGATCATCTTTGGTAAACGTAAAGACATTAATTAGTTTTTAAAAAAGTTTGAAATACATTATACGAACCGTATAAAACCGTTAAATCCGACAAATCAATAACCTCTCTCGCTGAACCTTTATACCTTTTTTAAATCTAAAATCAAGCCTCAATTCCTAAGCACAAGCCCAATATCAATTTTTCACACTAATACAAAATTTAACATTGGTGACCCGTCACTTTGCGCATCGCCATTTGTCGCAATAAAAAAGAAAAAAAAGGATTGTCTTTTGATTCCAATTTTGAATTCAATCTACGCGGGTCGGGCGCCATGATTTTATTTTCATGACTGCTCTGGGACGATGCGGACGTGAGGGTTGTCTCTGACGAAATTTTTAATAATAAATGAAGTTTAATATCGTTATTATATGGATTGTATCCTTCTAATTTAATATATAAGGGATGGGATATGATTGTTTTGTGTCGTTGCACTATTTTAATGACATCTGTTATTTCCTTTAAATTGTTTATATATTCTGTTTGGTAGTTTGATGGATGTAATCTAGTCACAAATTATTTGTCGTTCTAAAAGTTATAGAATCATAACAAAATCTCTTATCAATAGTCGCCGAATTCTACTTTTCATGATTACTTTTTTCATTTTAAGTCTATTTTTTCATGAAATGTTTGAAATTATTCAATAATTCCATTTTTTTTATTTCACCATGGAAATATATATATATACTAAAGGTAATTTGACATTTTTTTAATAGGTTTTTCTGTCTCAGATGCTGGAGGTACATTAAAAGTGCAGAAGATTTTTTTATTTTTTTATTGTAATATCTACAAAGTTACCCCGCACTACAATTTAACAAACATAAAACAGCATCAATAACAGTCAAATCAATCGGAATCCAGCTTATGATATAAGAAAATTCATCCTCTCACGTGATAAAACTTTTACGTCGGCCTCCGGGGAGCCGTTAACACCTTGCAACCCGAATCAGGGATATTCCGGCACAATCATGCCTCTATCTACACAATTTTTTCACAACGAAATGGTGGGATGGGTGTCGATCTTATATATTTTTTAAAAGGTCAAAAGAAGCAGTGTTTTGTTTGGTTTGCAAGTTTTTTAGGTCACCGCAGTCGTAAGTAATTGGTAAGTTATTATACATTTCGAAGAAGTAACAAATTTTAGATTATTTCAGGTAAAAAGCTAGTTATAACAGAAATTGTGAAATTAAATCAATAATAAGAAATAAAAAATAGTAATATTTTATATAGACAAGATAACATAAGAAGATAGATACATAACAAGATGTTATGTTTGTGATGCTATAGGTAAAAGTTTGTGTAACTTTAATTGATATAAATGCAAATGTAAAGTATGCAAATTTTCAATAAACTTATCTTTGTCTGGACACGATTTGCCTACGTTACTTGACGTTAAGTAAAAATAGCATTTTTATTTAATTTTTTATTTTACTCTAACAAGTCAAAGAAGTAACTCAAGTAGTAAGTACAAAGTAAAGTGACAATTAGTCTTTCTTACCAGTTGTTGGTGATCACAGCATACACAGTGTGAGACAAGATTATTTACACTCTACAATGGCCACCGAAACTAATCATTTGCTACTGGTAGCGTCAATAACAAGCTATCCCAGCGGGGAACCGTCATTATTGACAAAAATAAAATCTTTTTTGAACAATTACGATAAGGAATTTCGAACGCAATAAATGTCAGCCATCTTTTTTTCGAAGTGTCAAAATGTTTCCATCTAAACAATGACGTCCTGTCACCGCTTTGTGTGTAATTCATTATGCCAAAAGTAATAAAAACATTTTGTTTTCATCAACTTTTGGAAGAAATTTTGTTACAATTTCTTTCTGGTTAGTTGTAAGTTTAATTTGTATGGTTGACTTGTAGTTTCCAGAAGTTGTATTTTTTTAGATGTCTTATAAAATAGGCGCATATATTTTCGTGTATGGGTTTTTTATTTTTACAGTCTAGATTAGATTGAATAGAAAGAGTATTAATGTTAGTTCTTAAATGATTACAAAGTTCAAAATGAAAAACTTAAACATGATAGGTAAGTTAAATATTTTGGTTACGTGCTATTGTAAATACTTACTAGTATTTGTATGTGTATATGGTGTATATTTTTTGTCAAACTATTTTTTAGTAATTTCCAGTTCTATTTCTTCGTTTTCTGGAATGGAGTTGAATGTAAAATTCATTCCATTCTTTTATTTTTTTATTTTATTTTCGTTGCAATAAAAATTCTTCGATAACCATTTCATGTGAATTGTCTTTGTACTATTCGATATTAAAATTATTTATAAGTAGCCAATAAATGTTACTCCCATTTATATACTTAAAAAATAAAATTAAATAAAACGTCAGTCATTAAAACGCGAAACTACAGCGCTGAAATGCAGAAAGTGTTATTCGAAAACAAATTGGGTGGACCATTTTGCCGTGTAACTAAAATGGCGTTGCGCGCCAAAATTAACGTCATTTAGAATTGTTTTCCGCCGCGGATAAACTGCTATCATTGTCCGTTCAACGTTCTGAAACTGCGCGATTGTTTTATGATATTACGCTATTAAGCGCCGCTACTATGAGAATTTTCGAAATAAAATATTTTTAGAATTTTAACTTATATACAAATATGTCTTTTCAATGCCTAATGGGTAATGAATCAATCAGATTATGTTATTATTTGAAGATCATAAGTGAATAAATAATCTCTATTAAGAGTAATATATTATAATAATTTTGAAATACTTATTTAAATAAAAAAGTATATACATTTTCAGATATAAATTTATACATTACCTATACTAATCTATAGGTATATATGTAGTTGATTTTGTTGAATCTCAGCTAATAAGCTGAATTGAAAGATATATTTTTGTTTTCTTTTTACCATTTATCGAGCTCGGCTACAGTTTATATGATGACATGTTAATAACACTCCCTCTACTTTTGGCACTTATTTTCATTATGAAAAGTTAATTTATTTTGAATAAAAAGTAAAGATTTCGTGAATATTTACTTAAATTTTTGAAACAATTTTCAAATGTGGCATTTAAACAACACTAGTCATAAATGTACCTAACCTGTTATACATAAGTACACCATTTATCCATATTTACAGAATTTCGTGAAATGTTCGCAAAATACTTCCAGAAATTAATGAATGTAAGTAACCATCTGGTTTATACGGATATATTTATTTTTAAATAATAAGTTCAATCATATAGATTTGGAAAAAATATTTATTGTTTTTGTAATATGAAATATGTGAGCATTGGCATGCACAATATAGCAAATAATCAATCTATCTAAATAAAGAAGTAAGCATTTAAGACCAGACTGATAATAAAAACCAAAAAATATATATTAGACTTACATTGTATCTACAGCAAGAAAAAAGGAACTATCTTGTCTCTACACAAATATTAGAAGCAAATAATTTTCCTTAACAGAAAAATTCCATTTTCATTTAATATACAAAAGTATTTTTGCCTCGTTCTGTCGGAATTTTCTCAATATCACTGAATATTTTTATACAATTTCATATCTAAATATTTTATGTGGCTGGACACTATTACACTAAGAATAGCAATTATAATAAACAAGTTATTGGCGTCGATTATTTTTATACCATACATTTTATCAGCAAATATTCCAGCAACATAGTAGCGTAGCGCGATGAATAAAAGAAAATTACTTTACCGATATAAATGTTAAAAACGACGTAACTACCCTCCATTTTGATCCTGCTCTAACAAAAGGAAATATGTATAGCTCTCTCGTTTTCTCTCAAAGGAAGTTATAAGCGAAGTAAGCTTTTCCGAGGTTTCAACAGTTTGAATCACCCTCGGCTTCCATGATGGCTGATTATGCAATACAGTATGGGTGAAAATACACTGAACGCGTTTCCTAGACAACCTTATTAAAAAAGATACTGGGGGTTTCCGGGCGCAGAATGGAAAGACCTCATCTCCTTGCTATTGGCTGTTACAAAAAAAATAAGTCTACTCACGATTGGTCAAAATGCCGTGTTCTTTATGACGTTAATTCAAAAACTCGTAACTACCTTCTTGGTTAAAAAGAAAAGAAAAGATCGTAACTGTGTAGGTTTTATATGTATTTAATACTCTTCAATCTTGTTCATTATTTGGTGGAATGAAAACGTACTTGATGTATTTTGAGTAAAATTTAAAATTTATTGATAATATATAATAAGATAAAAAATTATTCATTCGTCTTTGAGTAGGTAACTACTAATTCTTTTGTTTCATTGATCTGCATCTTCATCTTTAGTGACATGCCACTGTTGTGTAGTGTACAATTTTTTATACAAATAAATTAATTATTTGCATAGTAATGAAAAAAAAGATGTTTTTATTAATTGTTTGTAATGTTAGCACTATAATTTTTAACCTCATATTTAAAATTCTGGACAAGAGAAATGAAAGAAAACATTCTAAAATAATACAGCAATAAAACAAATTTTGTACAAGCTTCTAGTAGTTTGAAGTAAAAATAAATAAAATTATCCACAGTCCACCGCATCGAATTACGTGCTACTGTTACCAAACATGTCAGAACAATGTACGCCGAGAATAATGAGATATCCTGAGAGTGATCCTGAGATACCATTGTCTATGCGTAGAAATTCCCGAAAATGCGGTAATAGCATTTCTCAAAGGATTCAAAGTTAGCATCTTTGTTTTAAAACATGTAAATAATTTTTTTAGAGGATAGATTGTTTCTAAAATTATTTTTTTTAAATTCACGCATCACCATGGGTACAGCATGGTAGGTTAAGACACTTGGTCCTCCACTTTCTGCCTAATTTCCAAGACATTTTATTGTTAAGGCGAAGAAATAATTCCATTGACTGCGCTGTGCACCACCTAGCATTATTTTTTTGTTTTTAAATACGTCAATAAAAATTTTTAACTAGACTATATTGGTTTTGTAAATTGTAGAGTAAACTTAATTGTAAAAGTTGAGGAAAAGGATTTTCCATTCGAGGGAATTAATATTTATCTAAGATTTTTTCTTAGCTCTTAAAAAAAAACATGTTTTTTGGAAAACTTTTTAAGTGAAGATTGTATTTAATACATAATAGGTGCGTGTTTCATGAGAAAGTATTACAAATAATCAAGCTTTTCCTTATACTCCTCAGAATGAAGATTGAATGAATGCCAACTCTATCCTTTTGTATATTATGCACCCCGAATTTTCGAAAGGTTCTTTAAATCATAAGTTTTATCGTAATGGACACGTGTTGGTATACAGAATATGATTTTTCAAATAATGGCGTCAACTACAAAAATCATAATACTAGTAAGTACTTGTGGCCTCACTCGCGTGGTCGCTATCCAGCATAATAATAATTTTTAAATTCTAAGCTTCCTGAGAATAGCGCGCTTATTCAAACAAACTCTTAAACCTTAAAAGTTAGTATAAATAGAAAATAAATAAATCGGTTTTACGCTGTATGCGCAATACACAGCAGAGTAAGCAGAGGGAACCTAGTGTTAAGACAAACCGTTTTCCACTTTCCGCCAAGTTCTGGAGGTATTGCGTGTTGAGTTGCGGAACTCAATGCCGCGCTTTGCCACACGAGAGCGAAGAAATGAAGTCGAGTGAGGATCTAATCCACAACTAGTCGATTTTAAGTCACTTGTACTCTGCGTCACTGGCCTCAAAATATTAATATAAATTTGCTATTATTGTTTTTATCGTATTCACAGAAAATATGATAAGAAAGAGCGTACCTGTGCGTAAAAGAAACGACACTTCTTTTAATTTAGTCTTTATGAAAATCTTTGTCATAGTTTCGGAAATTAACCAAAAACAAATAATTTTAGACAAAGAGCAATGCTGAGATATCTTTGCGCCAATAGAGATGTTCTATTGGTGCAGAGCTTTACAACACAATGACGGTAAAAACGCTAACAAAATTTTAGGAAATTAAAAATATTCCAAAACTAGCTTTTTGTTAATATGAACATAACAAATTCTATGTTTTAATTTTTGTATGAGATGCAATATCGAAAAAACATATATATAAACTGTGCACCATGTATCAATCTCAATACGACACGACAAATCGTACAGTCTAAAACATGTTATACAGCAATACCTCACGTCGTATCCGCTAAATAATAGAGTGACGCGTCTGCTGGCTTAATATTCATTGCCTTATTTTTCATTAGTCGCTGAGTCGCTATAATTGGCTTGCCTATATTGTTGTTTTGCTTTGCGCATCTTCTGTTTAAGACTTTATTGTGTTTGGTACAAAAATCTCTTTTTTTTCATAATAATTATTTTCGTTTAATAACCTCAATGTAATTTTGAAGTTCTATTTTTCTTTTGTTGTAATTTTAGTTATTACTTCAAAACTTATTTCAAGCCAGGCAGTAGGCAGAGGGAACTTAGTGTAAAGACACTCCGTTACATATTTTCCGCCGACATTGCATGATGAGTTATGGAACTCATTTCACGAGGGCATCACGCTGTATCCCGAATATAGCATGGTAGTCAAGAGACATAGACTGAACTGACCTAATGTTAAGACACTACGTTCCTCACTTTCCACCGATTTTTTTACGCATTACGCGTTGAGTGACGGGTCTCAACGCCGCGCTTTACTTTGTTGCTAGTACAATAAAACTGAAATATTAAATAATTCATTCCTACAACCTATATATTTACAATTACATACTTGTGCCAATGCCCCAAGCGGCCTCGACAGTTTCTCATATCACATATGTAATTTTAATACCCCGCTAAACGTATAGTCACCCTACTCAATATACCATCTTCCAAGCAATTCCCTTATCATTTATAACGTTTTATCTCGATCTATTCGATATATTTCTCATGGCATATTATTAGAAAATATTCTTAGCGTGACTCTGACTTATATTCATGTTATATTTGATTGTTTTAGGTACTGTTGGTCGAAATGGAATGCGCGATAGATTTTATTTTTTCTAGTTTCACGCTGTATGCTGCAGGCAGATGGAACGGAATGTTAAAAAAAAATAGCTTTTGCGAAACTCCAAAAGTTTTGTTTTGTTGTTAGAACGAGAAAACATCGTCCCTCCAAGTGGGAATCGAACTCAAAACCGCCGTGTCTATAGTTCGACGCTGTGCCTCTGCGTCATGACGGACTATAAAATACAATAATATTAATAAAAATAAGATAGATAAAATAATAAATTTAGAACTTAGGAAAAAAAGTAATAATTTAAGAATTTAATAAAATTTAAGTAATGAAAATCGATCTCCAATGATCTAATAATTACCAATGTAAATACTTACATATTATGTATATTGTAGGTACCTACATTTATCCTCTCCAGAAATAAGTGATTACCTATACCTCAAAACTATTTAGTTGATTTTGATGATACTTAGACAACTGTCTATTATAATAATAAAATTCTTACTATTTCATTTTAGGGAGTTCCCTAAGATGAAATATTTAATTTTTAATAAAAAATATTCATAAGGTAAGCCGCTTTTATTTAAACACACTTACTTTTTTTAATTTATTGATTATAATAGCCACATCATCAGGCAAAATTAGATTGCTTCTGGTATTGGTTCAACTTGATTGTAGTATTGCTGTGAAAAAAGTTAAGTTACTATGTCTTATCAGGTTCCATCACCATGCACGTATATTTTTTAATTCCTATGAAAATTCATCTCTCTGTTTACCCATTAAAAAGCAAATTCAAGAATAGGTACTTCCGTCATAGCAGTTCAGCGAGAGACTGTACGATTGTGGGTATGATTCCCTGTCAGGCGAAATAATTATTTTCATTATCTCTAATATAAAACAAAACGAGGGCATTGAATTTCGCCACTCAACCCTCAATGTCTTAAAAATTAGATAGACAGTGGGAAACGAAATATCTTAACACTAGTGTCTTTTTGACTACTACCTACCCTGTAAGATGCAGCAACTTAAAAAAATTATAATAATAATCAGATAATATCTAAAAATCAAATTATTTTAGATGTCTCCGACATATCCACCCTACAAGCAAGTTTCTTCCGTAATACGCTTATCATTTATTACCCTTATCTGTTAGCGGATGTTCACTCTGTTATAGCAATATTATGCGAATCTGTTTGATGGCGAAAAAAAATTGCCCAATCAAATATAAGTTTCCTTTTTTATCTGTGACTATTATCTCTTATGTTAATAATGTTATACATATTAAACGTTTTTCTTTTGTTAGGCGTGTCTAATGTTGGTGCTTGTATATATTTTGTTTGTTTAAGCGTCTCTTAGTTTAGATATTGTTAATACTATGAAATAATCTATATCTTTCTATTTTCTAAAGAGTGGAAAGCAAGATAAATAAAAGAACAACTTTTGGTTTACATATGGTACGATGACAGGATGACCGTGTCATCCCAGTCATGACGAATCATAATGACTGAAAAATTAACACCGGAATATTCTTTGTTTTTTTGTTATTTAATAAAATAAAGCATAAGGATATAATTATATAGGTATGTGTTGTGGTGCAGTAGCACAGTGTCTGTACTTGTGCACACAGTGACTGTAAATGCGACGGTTTTTGGTTCGATTCCCACTTGGGGGAATCAATTGGAAAATTAGGATGATGGGAAACAGAACATCTTAACACTAGCTTCCCTCTGCCTCCCCTCTTATATGTGTGATACAGCGTGATGCTAAAAAGAATCTTGTATAGAAAAACGGCCAAAATCAAACACCATAAATCTAAGTCGGTGAACTTAATAAAGTTCCGTTTATAGCGACCGTGACGGTTTTATTAAGCCGGCTAGGCGACCACACATTATCGGTGACGTCTTCATGTGGTATATTAAGAGCTATACATTTTTAACGCTTTAGGAAATGGTAATGTTTAGTAATTTTTGATAGTAATTTATATATTAAGTGTATTAGTAACTGAGGCCAGTCGTGGCGTCTCTACAAACGTGGTCAAAAAATAACTAAAACTTTTGTATGACGTGCGACACATTCTGTGTGCTCGTAGCGACTCAGATTATCTACATCCGAATAATGCGCGTGATGAAATTTAGCTAAGCGGGATAAATAAACTATCTAAGCCGAAAAACATTTTCAATTCGAACTAGTTCCTCAGGAACTAGATTACCATAGAATCTTAGTATTACTATACAAACTGAGATTATAACCAAACAAACTCTTTAACGATTGATGTTTTAAGATATTAAATTACTAAACAAATTACATAAAAATAAGTTTCAATAATAAAATAATTATTCGAAAAAAGAAAGGAAAACGGCACAATAGTATAATAATAACTTTATATAATCCATAAATCATTTGTTGAAGCGCAAAAAAAGGTTTCATCGCTATGTAAGAAAAAGAAAACCTTTTTACGTTAAACCGCAACAGATTACGTGCAATTATATTGCTTTTCTACGTTAAACTTGATATTTACTTTATATCAAGAACCGTAAAGCTTAAAATGCCTGCAAACATGTTTTTTACAGAAATATTGAAGTTTTTTTGTTTAAAAATGAACTCTATTACTATACACAAAGGTTTAATATGGCAAAAAAATTCATATTATAATCAACCACCCCCATTGGAAGGCGTGGTTATTCTAAATCTTCGCAGCACCCACAAAACTCATCAGAGATCTGTCAGACGCGGACGTTGAATTTGGGTGTTAGTGACCAGTGCGTGTAGTGAACTTTAAAGTGATGGAATCAGAGATCAATAAGATGCAAACGAAAATACCACCAAAAAATTTCTCGATCGAATCAATAGTCGGTGTTACCGACCGTCGATCGCCAGAAATCGATATCGAGAATACAATTACCGATTTCAATGAACATTCAGAAGACGAAGACTTGAAAGTTCGTGAAGGAAAAATGGGGTATTATTTTCAACAGAGTAGAGTCCCCAACTTTCCGTTTTTCATGTCGTATGACAAGAGAATGGGTAATGGATATCAGGATGGTCAACCTGAGGATTTGAAGAGGGCCAGCCCTGGCAGTGTCAGGAGCGAAGTTGACAGTGACGGAGGTGATGATAGACCACACGGTACGTGTTTTTAATTTTTAAGATTTTTTTAGGCATTCAAAATTAAGAATAGGTATGCCTTCATAAAATTATTTATATAGGTATATTTTAATAAACAATGATACCAATAGATACTCCTGTATATCTTTTAGATTCATTCTGCTATACTTCCTGCTTTGAGCACCGAATTGAAACAAAAGAATTTTTAAAAGAAAAAGGTTTTTATGATCTTAAGAGACTAATATCGGTCTGTAAAAGTTTAAAACGTAGCGGTAAATGGTTAATGGTGGTCTTCAAAGTGCGGACGCCGACGGCACACTAACTTACTTAAATCATTATTGTAGGACTATAAAAACATAATGTGTTTTTAAACAAATGAATATAATATTGTATACAAATATTCTAGGTAGGATTTAATTTCTTTTTTGTTAAGTAATTCGTAGTACAAAGCCATGTTCTCTAAGGTTATTTTATGGACTAATATACAACTCACAATAAATACATATAATAGGTATATTTAAAGAATAAAAATGTTAATAAAAGACCAGTCATTATTTTCTTTAGATATAGTGGTTATACGCTGTTGGCCTTCAAATTTTTATTTAGTAGGAAGGTATACTTGCTTACCGACCCAAAAGAAAATGCCAACTTTTTATATTGTTAAAAATATTAAACAACTTCATGGTTTTTCCTGCATAATGGGGTATTCATCACTCTGAGTTGGAATCGAACCCACAACCGTCGCGTTTACAATCAGACGCAGTGCCATAGCGCCCCAAATTTTTGTTTTATGGAACAGACAAGGCAAGCGAGTGTTCGGGTCACCTGATGGTAAGTGATTACCGCCGCCCACGACCCCATGCAACACCAAAGGAGTTACAGGTGCGTTGCCGGCCGACAAGGTGTGTTGGGCTCCGGGGCCCGGCATTACCTGATGCGAAACGCAGTGGCATAAAGCCAGTACTTCACGCCGGTT